>BMAO01033359.1:0-44565 GCA_019973975.1 Trichonephila clavata
CAACATTTTGATAAATAAATTATAGTTTTAAGAAACAAAAAAAATATTTTATATTTAATCAAACTGTGTTGTACTTAATCTTTTAGTCGCCAAATCCGAGAAATGAGATCTGAAATTGGTCGCCAGATGCGGGTTGGGATATAAAATGGGGAATCGTTAATCCTGATGATCCTGATCCAATAGAACAAAATTATTAAATTATTGCATTTTCATGGGTCCTGAACAGGTTAGCAAACTTTCGAATTAATCTGATCTTTTAAAGTAGGTACAAATATCGAGTTCAAAGATTCCATTACGTAAAAGTAAAGCTTATAAAAGGGTGTTAAAACATACAACGTTTGTTAAAAATATGAAAAAGAATATTTTCAGTATTAGTTTCTTCAAATTTGATATTCATACAAATTTTGTTATGTATATATTTACGATATAAAATTTATTTGATTTCATTAATTAAATATTTGTTTCAATTATATGTTACACGATTTGTATTTTCCCAAGGAATAAAATATAATTCTAAATGGTTACATAAAATCTCGCGTCGTTTCTAAATCCCGTGGAGTAAAATTCTTAATCTAGAGAAACTTGGTGCTATACTAGTACTGAAGAAACTAGAAGGCCACAAAAAAAAATGTCCTGTAAAGCGTTATATCAAAATTAAGCACACGTGATATTTAAAGTAAAAGTTTGATATATTCCAGAAAATTCTGACATATTCTTGAAAATATTTCAAAATTTTCCTCCCAATTCTCCAAATAATGGTGTCGTGGCATTTTTTTTATAGAGTGTCACTTAAATTTTAGAAATATTTCTTAAGGTTATAAACGTCAGAAATGAACCAATATTTTATAATATACAAGTGATGCCATTAAACGTTAAATGACTATTTGAAACTATTCCGGAATATCCTTTAAGCCAATCAAATCCTGGTGTCGTAGTGTTTATCGACACCTCAGATATTTCGGGCATTAGATAAGGGGGAGCAAACGACCGAAATCTGAGTTAATTCCAAACAAATCATTAATGCTAGACTCTAATCCTTGAATATGACATGTTTCGGTGAATATCTGGACACACAAAGCGACGATACGTGTTTTCGAATTGACTGCGGAGGATTGTCTGTAATGTGGACATTTCTTCATTCTTAGGTCATTTAAATACGCATATCGAAGTAAAAAATTTTAGGAAAGAAAATGAAACTATGTGTAAAATTAAATTTGGTTGCATGCATACACAGTTAAGTATTTGCTTTTTAATTACCATTTTCAGGTGTAACAGTTAAAAACGCTTGCAAAAAAATGCAAAACAATGTATGTATGTATATGTATATATATATATATATGTGTGTGTGTAATAATTCATTAATTTCTCTAAACATCTTAATTTGTAATAGTCCTGACCTTCAGGACTCGCACGGAAATAATTACTGGCTACTCACTGACGGGAATCTATCGAACGATATGTTTCCACCAATAAAAAGGCTCATCCTGTGAGGTCATGTGAGTTTTACTTCGGTTGCCGCTTTGTAATAAAACCAAGATTCTAGAAAACCGGCCTTCACTCCCATAATAGCGTACGCTTCTCTAGTATGGGGATATTCCGCTAAAGTAATATTAATATTTTCCAAACTCTTTAATTCTGATATCGTCAAAACAACCAGATATATGAGAAACAATAACATCCGAAAAACACTAAAAATAAAAAAAAAACTTCAAACCTCATATACAAGGCATTGCAAAAAAGTATTCTGTCTCTTCCGCTCACGAATAATATCAATATGCTTAATACCTATTTATACTCATAATATTATCTTTAAAAGGCCAAAAGAATACTTCTTGACTCCTATAACCCCTTAATTATTTAATTCTTATGCAATATTTTTATTGCACATTTATAACAATTTTTATGATCTTTCTCAATATCATTCACCCTGGCTTATTCGACTGGACAAGTCCCGCCCCTTACATTATATGGTTTATTTTCAAAACATTTGGGTAGCCAATGAGAGTCATCGTCCTCATCTACCAATCACCAATGAGAGAGCACATCTAAGCTCTAATCCGAACAAACTTTCACCATCAGGAACGAGCTTTTCCGAACGACAGATTCGAACAATAACAATGCAGTACAAACCAGAATGAAAGTAAACACTTCAGACAACATATACATTACCTACAAATATGGGATTGGGAACCAAAAGCAGCCCCCAAATGATGATCTCCAAAATAAGAGTGTAATTCACGTTCCGTTTACCCTTCGTTTCGTAGCTGCACCCGTTTTAGTATCTGTGTCTTTGCTGTGTCATCTAATTCTATGTTTCTATATGTTTAATGTACACTAAAGCAGATTACATTCCAGCAGACTAACTCGGCAATAACATCAATGCACACATCAGTAATATTCCACAAGGATTCAAACATCTTTGTTATGATCATCGTTACAGTAATTAGTACTAATGGCCATGATTATGTCATATGTACATATAGAAAATTTATATATTTGTATTTATATTTATATTTAATACGTTTTTGAGCAACCAAATTATAGCCTACCAAATTTGATTGTCATCTCTCTTAGGCGTCTATCTTTAAATGCTGGTTTAAAGGATGCTGGTTTCGTATAATTCGGATTTTTAACACAATGAAATAGCTTTCCATTGGTTTCAAGACTGTTGGATCTCTTGGAAAAAGCGCTGTGAGCAGAACTTTTGTAAAATCTTTTTTTGAAGAATCCTTTTATTAGGTAATTCGTTTAGTAATTTTTCTGCTTAAACATTTAGGAGAATTTTTTGCTGAACAGTAGTCGGTTGTTTTCTCATACTTTTGTGAGGTTTTAATACTTTGAATTTCTATTTACTTTAATTTGGTTTTTACACCGAATTGAAAATGAGGACGGTTGGTGCTTCAAACTAGTTTAACCCCACTCATTGCTTTTTGACTCGCTAGGTTTTTTTTGTATTTTTTTATAGATTCGATCTTCATGATTTTCTTCTTTATTTTTATTACGTTATTTCTTGTTATGTTTTTTTAATTTTTGATATATTTCATAAATTTCTTCCATATATATATAAAGTAATATTGTGATAGTAGATTAGTAGTTTATCATAATATATCATGTGACCAGATTTCAAAAATTAGTTAAAAATAAACAAAAATTTTGTTTTAAAATTTTACATTCCATAAAAAAAAGATTAAAATTTCTGTTTAACAAAAGGCATACTATATGGTGCAATGTTCCCGTTTTGAAACATTCTCGTTTCAAAAGGCTTCAAATTGGAACAACTGCAAAGTGTGTGTGTGGAAGGGTTTTCAAATTTAAGTCTGCCAACAATCTTCAGGGTAAATGAGGTTTCACTACAGTGGAGTTATGAAGGAGAAAAGGCTTCTCGGCGATAGATGGAAAGAGGAAGTTCAATACCTGTAACTACCATGATCTCTAAATATTACACCTTTAGACTTCTTCTTGTGGAGGTACGTAAAAAAAATTGTTCATGAATCCCCAATCAGAAACACTGATGAACTGAAAAGTCGTATTACAGCCGCCATTCTAAATGTTGATCATGCAATGCTTCAAAGAATATGGCCAGAAATCGCGTATAGACTAAATGTTTTTCACACAACTATTAGTGCGCACATTGATTTCGTGCAATATAATATTGCCAAAAATCTTTGGTATTTTCCTTATGTAACAAAAAATCCGTAAATTAATACCTTTATTTGTTTATTTTTAATTATATTTGAATCTTTGGCCATACTTTTCGATTATCGATAAAGTTATCATTGTAATTTTAACGAAGTGTCTTTATGTCTTATCAAATACGAAAAAGCAATTGGAAATTCTCAGGAGCCAAATCTAAGTAAAAATTGTTAATAAACACTACTAATTACACAGGGAGAGCAATATCGCTACGTGCTTTTCAATTGAATTATCCAACTAAGCAGAAAAAAATTTGCTTTTTTAATTAACAAAAGACAGTTTAGGCAGCAAGTTCATTTTGAGAATACGAAACGTTCTTCGTTGTTTCAATTGAGTCACTTTGTTAATTTCAAACTACCTATAATTATCTCATTTAATCAAGGGGAAAATATCATATAATCATTATCATTTCAGAACAACTAGAATAATTAATCCATTTACAGAGTTTTAATAAATTTATTATTGTAAGTAATTTTCGTTTTTTAAATATTGACTTAAAACTAATATAAAATGTTCATAAAGTGTAAAATAAATACTATGCCAAGAGGTTTTAATTTCTGATCAAACTGTAAAAATACCTTAGCTCAATTTTGCCTTTTCTTAGTATTTAGTGCATTTGGGTACATATAGTAAGAGAGACGATTTATTTAAAGAATCAACGTGATCGTTTTTATTTATTTAAAAAATAAATTAACTTTGAACTCTCGTGTCTAATTAATTTAAATGAATGTGCAATTTTGAAATTAAACAAATATTTTTTGATAAACTTAAATATTCATCTTTGAATTAGTTGTTGAAGATCGTATCCAATTGTTTCAATTTACTTGAACACATTGGGACATTTATTGAAAAAAGGGAGTACAAACATACGTACTTTGTTAAGAAAGCATAAACAGTTACTGTATAAGCGTAATGGTATTTAAGAAGGGGAAAGACATATTTCAAGATTTTAGATTTGGTAAAACAACAATATTAATAAGATAATAAGTACTATACAAATCATTTAAAAAAGGAAACCTCTCATTAGAGGCATTAGATGAGATAAATTAATCCGGAAATGTGTTTGTAAATCGATATAAGTTTCATTATATATTCTTATTATCAACTTAATAATGATACTAACTGAAACAAATATTCTCTTTCTTTGCTAATTTCATTGCTAATCTATAGTTCAGATATATATTTGTCGTGAGGTCCCAGGGACAGTTATAATCTTGTATCGGAACGAAATTCTTAAATTTAGAAGGAGATTTACAATCAGTATTATATATTTTTTTAATATAAAATAGCATTTTGTTGTGATATGTAATAAAGCTTGTTCCAGATGATGATGATTCTGATTACAATTAAGCTCATAAGCAACTGTCAGTTTGGTGATCATCTCTAATGGGCCGTGTATAAAAACTTTGAACTACACGCATCGTAAGCTTTGAAATTTCAATACAAGGCTGACATCTAAGAAACTTATCAAAAGGAAATATTGAAAACATTATATTCTTCTAAAAAAATTACTGAAGCGAAAAATGGGAAAACTTGAAAATATCAACTGAGTGATGAACGATGAATGCTTTATAGAAACTATAGAAACTCTTTGATTCCAGATATTTTTGCCCTTAAATTTCTTTTGACGGTTTTTTTTTTCAAGTTTTGTGCGGAAAGAATTTTAATTTAAAAAATGTTTTTTGAAAGAAAGCTATGTTATATGCTTGTATGTGAAGCTATTGGGAATGCAATCTATACAAATAAATAAAATTGAAGTGTCTGTTTGTAATTTCAAATTAGCAGCTTTTTACTAAATGCATTTAAAGCATATACGGTACTTATATCAAAAAATCAATTTTTAAAATTTTTGTCTGTCTGTCTGTTTGTTCCGGTTAATCTCGGGAACTTCTGGTCCGATTTTAAAAATTCTTTCACCAATGGAAAGCTACATTATCAGCGAGTAACATAGGATATATTTTTATTCCCATATTCCTACGGAAAACGGGAACTATGCGGGTAAAACGTTGACGTTGCTTACTCCCCGCCAAGTTGGCGCAAAATTATTCATTTGCTCCATAATGGAAATTTTAATAAATATTTTCTCACATTTGTAACAAATAACTGAAACATAGTGTTATTTAGCATCTTCACAAAAAGCAATTTTTTAAAGGGTTTTTTATGGTTATTATTTACGTTACGTTTGTTAAATGTCAAACTCAAACTTTGAGAAATATCGCCAAGTTGGCTAAGAATTTAAATCCCAGAGATTTTAATGCAAATTTTCTCCCACTTTTCAAAGAGGGAAACGAAATAAAGTTTTAACGAATTGCGTGCGCGTGATATTGAAAATTCTATGGTAATATTAACTGACAGTTTCATAAAAAGTTTTGATTAATTAAGTAGTTTCGATTAGTTTGAACTTTTTTTAACCTAATTATACAATATTCATATTTTGCACAAAATTTTTCACTTATACTGAACCTAGATATTTTACATGGAGGTATTACTTTGAAGATATACTATGGAGGCATCCATACAATGTTACTCACCGAATAAAATTACGGAGCTTTACGCAATACTTATTTCATCTTTGGTCCTTCTAATCCTCAAACCTTTTGGAATAAGTACAAAGACTACATGGCGGAAGATATTTTGCGACGAAAAACAACCAAATATGCCTTTCAATGAACAAATCTGCAACAAAACATAATAAAGGTTTTCAGAATGGTTAGGAAGAAGCTACATGATTTTGGAATGCTTAGCCCTAGACGTGTCGACGGAAATGGCTTCGATAATGAAATTGCATGAGAATTAAATTACGATTTTATAGTATTGCAGCATCAAGCAACAGAATTTACCCCTCAATTAACTCCCGAACAAAGTCACGTTTTTCAACAAGTGTTACGCAAAGTAGAATCCATAAGTGGTGCACTCTTTTTTCTCGAAGCCCCTGGAGGAACCGGAAAATTTTTTTTTCTAAACTTATTAATAATGACCATCAGAGAAACCCAGAAGATAAAACCCAGAAGATAGCAGTTGCTATGGCTTCTTCTGGTACAGCCGCGATTTTACTGACCAAAGGTCGCACAGCACATTCCGTTTTAAAATTATCGCTTAATCTTGCATTTGAAGATTCCCTCATCTGAAATTTCAGAAAAAATAGCTCTTAAGGCTGGATGCTTCCACAATGTAAGCTTTTAGTGTGGGATGAAATTACGATGTCTCATAAGAAAGCTATAGAAGCGTTAAATCGGACTCTTCAGGATTTATGAGATAGTACAGATATTATAGGAGGAATGGTAGCTTTATTATATATTGGCTAGTGAATTCAAGCTTATGGGGGAAAATTGAAAAATTCAGTCTGAAAACGAATATCCCACGGAGTTCTTAAATTCACTTGAACTTTCAATTGTGTACCCTCACATAAACTCCAATTAAAACTAAATGTAAAAGTTATGCAGAATCTCGATTCTACTCGACTATGTAAAGAAACGAGACTTTGGATCACAAAACTGATGCAGAATATACTTGGTGCCAATATTTGAACATATGTCCTGAAAAGGGATAGTGTTATCATACCTCGAATTCCAAGTATCCCCACTGACCTACCGTTTCAATTCAAAACGAGTTCAATTTCCAGTTTTACTGTTGTTATTAAAAAAGCTAACATTTCAGGTAGCAGGGGTGCATTTGGAAAAGCAATGCTTTTCCATGGCCAACTATATGTAGCCTGATCGGTGTGTCCAATGCCCATATCTTCACATATTAGCAACTGAAGGAAGAACATATAATGTGGTATAAAGTAGCATCTTAGAATAATATTTTGTTTTGAGCTCTTTTAAAGAGGAATTATATATAGTAGTAGGAATTATATAGTAAAAGAATTATATAGAAGAGGAATTATATAGGAATTAGTAGATACTTTCGATTTTTAAAAATATTAATAGTTTAAGTTATTGAATTTTTGTTTTTAATTATTATAATAAATTACTTTTCAATTTTTTTTAACTAAGCTTAATTTTAGAATTTTTAAATTGTATTGGTTCCAGTCAAGCAATAAAAAAATTACCATATTGTATTATTTACTTTCTAATGATAATGATTACGACTTTGACAGTTATTTAAAGACATCAACGCGAGCGGAGCTGCGGGTAAAAGCTGGTTAGTTAATATATTTGAATCAAAATATTTTCTATCAATATACTTTCAGGTTATACCACTGTTAAAATAATTTCTTACCTTTAGAGGAAAAAACACACGCAATTGACACCTTTTAAATAACTCTTCTACTGATACATTTTTCTATTCTTTTTAAGAACCGAAAGTAAGTTTTTATAATTTCATATTATCAAGTAATTAGTTAAAATGTGATAAGCGGGGCTGGTACTTTTTTGAAAAATGCCAGCTTCATAGAGCTGAGTTGTATCCGGGAAAAAAATTAATTTTATCTCAAATATATAAGAATTTAACTCAGTGAGTAATAATTTTCTTTATTTCTCAAAATAATTTTTTCGAGTGAAAACGTTGATGAATGGTACATAGAAATGGTTGCTTTATTCATTTTAGGTTTATTTAATTTAAATATATATATATATATATATATATATATATATATATATATATATATGTGTGTGTGTGTGTGTGTGTGTATGTTAAACTTGTATTAATGATGAGTTTATAATGAAAACTTCTTGTATATTGATGTATATTTCGGAAGCAACATGAGGGTTATTGACACTTGACCACATGTAAATTTTGAACCATGGTCAAATGGTGAGGAATACACCCCCTAACTAGCATTCTCTCTCTCTCCTAACATTTACACTTCTTTAAAGTGAAGAATTTGAGCCTCACCAGATTAAACGCAAAACACAATCTATAACCGAAAGGTCTTTAAGGCGCGAGGAGTTGAGCGTTCAGAAAATTGAGGTAGTTAAGAACATTTTAAAGCAAACCTTGTCAAATTCTGTCAACAATTGCACTCTCAGCAGTAAAAAAAGTAAACATCAAATGAATTGACCTTTAGAGAAATGTAAGCAAACAGATTTTTCGTTAGGTTCTGTTTGGAATTTTTGATTTGTTATTTGTTTCATCAGAATCTCGCATTTTGATGTAACATGAGACTGTTGGCGACTCACCTCGTAGTTTTAAGTCCCAGTCAAGTGATGAGGTTGGCATTTCAATTTTACAGCTTAGAATTACTGACCAAAAATATCAGGGTCTCCCAAAATAACAATTAATATTGTTCTAAAATGAACCAACAGTGATATTTGAAAATGAACTAGCTAATAGACTAGATATTATGAAACTTCCAGGTTTTAAATAAAGTATGTTTCTGTTATTTTAGCTTTTCAGGCATAAACAATGGGAGAGGAAATTGCCTATATCTCTCACACAAAAAGTTCGTAACAATCTGAGAAAGAGAAAAAGAAATATGCATAAACACTTTATAAAAAAAGAAGACTCAATATATTAAATGGATACACTTTAAGTGCAAAATAATTTATTTTAATGAAACAAATTAAAATTTAAACTTTATTTTCTCAGTTTCTAAATTTTCCACTAGATTAAAAAAGTATCGGTGGCCAAACTATGATATTTTATATGTATAATATACTTGTAGATCTGTATTGTGTAAGCTTCTATTTTCGGGTTGGGATCAGTAGAACTTATTTTGTAATACGATAAATAGGAAAAAAATATTTTAAATTGCTTTAATTTCTTTTAATTGTAAAATTATTAAACTATAGTATAAATTTAAAAATTTGGAAATATACAGAATACTGGCATTCTTAAGCTTTAATTTTATATAAAAATATAGAACCTACCTTAAGTATTTCAAAAGTTATCTTCGTGGTAACAGAAAGGCAGTTATTTAGTTTTTATCATTTTTGGAGTAATACTTTATGCTATTCAAAAAATATCATAATTCTATAGCAAAATCTTTTTTTTTTAATTTAAACTTTGTGATCTGCTTCACGAACTGTAAGAACTAGTATTAAAAAAGAATTTACTAGCTTATAAGGATTCGAAAAAGTACGTCAAGTTGTGCAATTTCAAAACTCCTCATGGTACTTTCCCCTCTTTTTGCCCGTACAACCTAAGGGCTAGCGAAAGTTGACCGCAACTAGTTTGCCCGTACGCTGTTCGGGCATTGATATTTTCTTTCTCTCTTTGATTTAAGCTTATTTTTAATTCTTGTGGTGTTTTCGTTCTCAATTTTTGTGTGTGTTGAAGGCGGAATTAGTATGGGTTTAGTTATAAACAATAAAAAAAATATGCCTTTTTAAAGCATTTTGGGTAAAAAGAAATGACCGCTTTAGGGGTTAATGGAAACGAAAGTAGTATGTAAAACTCTTTTTCAACAACGCTCGTTGAAGAATGAGGTGCCAGCTCAGGTACCGCCCTAGTCACTTGACCGTAGATAAAAAAAAATCTGAGATCCACCCCCATTAGCTCTAGTGTTGCTTCAGAGTAGCACGTTGAAGAGCTTTAAAGCAAAGCGCTCAGAATCAGCTACTACGATCGTAAAATTATTGCAGATAAAATTTTAAAAAAACTGCTGCGTAACTCTTTTACATTCAGTGAAATATATACCTTCGAATATTATTCTTTTAATACGATGTTTTATTCTTATTTTGTTATACAATTTGTTGTAATTGTTGCATTTCATGTCTTATTTTTAGGCGTATATGATATAGAAAATATGAGACATAGACTATTTACTATATATATTTTTCATATCTTCAGGAATGGATTTCTGAAACTATGAATATATAAATACATTTAAACAAAATGTATTTTTTAAAAATCTTAACCCTTTATCTAGAATTCGTCACATTTGTCACATATGTCTCAATTTTTAATTAATTTTATTATTTTAAGAAGGAAACCATTGTTAAAATCAACATCTTAAATATTTTTAAGCATTTAGGAATACTTTTTAACTATAGAGAAAATAATAGTTTTTCTTCTGTAGGTTGTAATTTTTGCTTTAAAAATGCCTAATACGGAAGCTACATTTAGGGCTGTGAATAGAAATTAAGTACAATTATTTAACAGATTTTTTATTATATTTACTTAACCTCTTTTAAAGATAAGATACCGCTATCCACAACTTATTTGCTATTAAAATTGAAAACACATGGGCGAAACAGTACAAAAGACAGAGAAATAAGAATAGCCGTACTGCGTGCGGGCGGAACTTGGAAGATGCTAATTAAAATTGTTTTTAATCATTGTATAATATATTTTCTTGCAGCTTTCCCTCAACCATCACTTAAATGTTTTATCAACGCTCCCCGTCTTAAGAACAAAATAGAAAATTATATTAAGCTTAACCACTAATACAAACTAGTTTTTAAATTTAGTCAACTTCAGAATATTTTGTAGTAGTTGAATCTCTAAAAAAATCATTCCTCTTAAATAAAAACAGGAACATTTAAACACAATACATGAGAGACCCTTAAAGTACACATATTTCTTTTATAAAAAGGACCCAAAAGTCTTAACACTAAAAATTGTAAATGTTGTTGAGATAGTTTAAAAACTTTCACACTTATGTAAAAGCAACTTCCGAAATAACATGCCATCATTTATGAAAGTTTATCGTTCACATAGCAAGGAGTCGCTTTAAAAGGGCAGAATGTTTTAGCATAAAATACTTTTGCAGTTAACGGTATCCAACGAGGAGAACTTTAACTTTAAAGCCCTTTCCTGTTTCCTTCCACAGGAACAATTTTCATGCTTGAGAGCTTAAACTAGTTTTCTGGAAATTTACTCTCCCATTTTGAGTAAAAAATAATATTCTGATGTTTTTTGTTGCAGCCATGAATTGTTTCATATTGAATTCAGAGTAAGTTAACGGCATTTTTATGTGGTTACAAAACTACAGGTTTTCCTCTACTTAATGTCTATACAAACCTTTACTCAAAAATAAATGAGCAAATAAAATAACAATAAAATAAAAGGAAAATAATATTAAAGTAATGAATGATGTTTTTATATACAGTTGAACGTCGTTTATCCGAACGTTTATTATCCGGAGCGTCAAATATCCGAACCAAGAGAATCAGAGATCTTGCAGCGAAAAAACGAAGGTGTACAATGGTACAGCGAAAATTAAGTGATTATTTTCTGCTATAAAGGTAAACTTACGACGTTTTGCACCTCCTTTTCTTTTTCTTCAAGCACGTTTCCCGTATATGATGATTTTCAGTATTCCTATAGTGTCCGGTTTCATATACTGCATGGATCGCATTCGGTTTTCGGTTATCCGAACAATCACGTATCCGAACTATGTCCGGTCCCAATTAATTCAGATAAACGACATTCTATTGTATTAGGTTATTAAATTGAATCCGAAAGTCTATAAATTTTTTATTGCAAGAAAGTTTTTAATCAATTTTTTGAAGTTCAATTACAATTTTTTGAAAAAAAATTCATAAATGAATTTTTTTTATTATTTCTAGTAGTTTCAGAAAAATTTATATACAGTTTAAAGTCTAAACCCTTTTTTAAATTTAATGATTAATAATGTAGCTTAGCACGAAAAACATGTAAAAATCCTTAAAACAATAAAAATAGAGAAATTAGAAAATTACTCACATCAAATTCCCTGCTAAATACTATAGCTCATACAAAGGCGAGTATCTTACAGAATATCAAGATAGTCTTGAACAGACAAAAATACTTCATAATGCTCAGAGCACTTGATTCGACAAAAACAAATGGAGTATTTGAGATTTCTTAAGACGTAGACTTGAAATTTTTTTTCATTGGCATAGATAGATATATTTGATAGATATGAAGTTTTTTTCATTGATATTTATTAAGGCATAGATAAAAGACTAAGATAACTCTCAAAAAATTCCTTATATATATATTAATTGAGGCAAATAATTCAAGTGCTCTATATCCCTCTCAATTTGTTTTCACTTAAAATATTTATAGGGAAAGATATATTTCAAACTATTTTACTAACTAAATATATCTCACAAAAATACGTTAACAATTAGTAAAATATAAGTTCGTTTTAATTTAACATAAAAGAACATCCTGAATTTAAATTCTTAACCCTCCTTTTTTTTAAATGTTGCATGCATTACCAAGCACTTTCTCACATTTCTCATTTTAACCCTTTTAAAGGTAATCGAGTAGTCATCATTATGCAGTCTTAGCCATCATTGTGTGTGTGTGTCTAGTTTTTGGTATGAATTTCGGTGCTACGAATATTAGCCATGCAGAGAGTCTTATTCACTTTAAAACTCTCAAGGCATAAGGCTCTTTCATTGCCATGGTTGAGAACAGTGGCGTAACGTAATGGGAAGGACAAAAGATTCTAAGTGGCCCAAAGCCTGGCTGACGCCAAGTACATTTGGTTTTATAATGCTTTGTAAGATCTGGCTTGGGGCCCCAAGCCTGACTTAGGCAGGGGTCCCTAATATTCTTCGTTTTCCCGTTGGTTGAGAAATTTGGGGGCAGGTCAGATAAGTCCTTCAACTTAACCGAGATTTAAAATTACGAGATCCGCCACAAATAATCCTCAAAAGCTTTAAGGTGTAACGTATAAATCAAAACCAAACTTAATTTGAGCTCTTAAGTTCATTTTGCAAAATGAATGAATGAAATTATGATCCACAAAAACTGTTTCAAAAAACTACGAAAAGGTTAACCCGGCATCACTCGCGTGAAGAAAACGACCTAAAGTTCTCGCGCAAGTTGTCTCATACCAAAGGGTGTTTACATTCTGTTTTACCGTAAAATTTGTATACAAAAGTTAAAAAGGGAGAAAAGTAGGAAATACAATTTGTTTATTACATTTTTCACACTTAAACTTAGTTTTTCTGTTGTATTTATAAGAGCATTCAGTGCATTGTTTATACACACTTTTAATCTCGTCGTGAGTGAGTGAGATATTTTCACTGGATCTTAATTTTTTTTACTAGGTATCTTTTTAAAAACTAAACATGTAGGAGTAAAATTCTCAATTCTTAAAATTAAAAAAAATTGGAATTTCTTTTTTTATTTTATTTTATTGTTGCAGCAATAGATCCCCCCCCCCCCAAAAGTTCATCTGAAAGTAAATAAGATGTGTACCATTGGCTCCTTAAAATTACGTTTTTCCCAAATGTTTTTGTGTCTCTACATATAAGAAATTTATTTTAAACAGTATTTCCCCCTTTTAAATTTCGATCGAATCCCTACGAATAAATTTCCATACGAGGTTTAGAAGTAACTTTGAAAAAAGTTAGACGGTGGGTATGACACACCTTGCGCGAGAAGTGCCGGGTTAAAATTGCGACAATCAGATGTAACACATGCTTGACAGCGTCGATGGAGTGATTGGAATACACATTCATAAATGCCAGGTATTTCACGCACATATGCAGCAGCTTCGGATATTCGAGAAACGAGATCATCAATGAGTCAAGTGGAGTCAGTCACATTAACTTCAGATGTCCCCATAAAAAGCAATCGAGAGATCGGGTTGGCCAAGGGTCCACCACACCCGATCCCTCGTGCCCTAAACGTGGCATTCAAGTAAGTGTGTGCACATCAGTGCTGAAGTGGTCTGACGCCCCATCATGCTAAGCCCCACACGGTTTCGAATGGCGATCGCAACATCCAGCAGTAGTTCTGTGGTAACATCTGTTCCAGAAAAATAAAATAAGGTTCACCATTAATTCGCGTTCATAGTAAGTATGAGCATATTAAAAATCGGAGAATAACATCCAAAGGAAGCCGTTAACAGTACCAGCCAATACATTCACACACACTTTGACATTGCATGGTGCTGTTGGCAACGGTTCTAAACATTTTGAACATTGGTCAAGAAACCTCTGAGCTGATGCCGCTCATTAATCTTCCATACTACACCAACTTATGAACATTTGTCATCGATAGATTCAACGAGCATCCGCCCTTCTATACGGTAAAGCTTCAATGGTATAAGGTCTCGAACCCAAGACTTGACAATGCCGGTCACGACTTCGTGATAATCTCCACTCAGCTACTATGGTCACACTAAGCCAATCGAAAACAAAAACGAATAATGTGATTTGTACATAGTTGTCAAAATAACTTGAAATACTTTGACATATTTAACATTTTTTTACATATATAATGTTCAATCATTCATCTCTTTGGTTGGTTGAAACATTTATCAAACAGCCGTAACTGAAAATATTGTGCTGTTGTTCCTAATGGTGTCAGATCGAGGCCCGCGAATTTTAGCGAGGAAAATGGCTAGATGACCTTAACTTTGAGCACCATGGCAGGTAGGTGACTGCACGATTTCGCTCCATTTCACCCTAATGTTGAGGAAGAACAACCTGGAGGTGATCAGGAACCTCTCACATTCTATCCACTTCCACCAACCTTACGAGAAGAGCTCGCTGCTTGACGGATATTTAGAGTATCCCCATGCCGCAAAGACACTGTACATTTACAAACACCCATGCCTTCTTAGAGATTTGAACCAAGACCCAACGGTGCATCAGTCAGTGTCACTAACCCTTAGACTGGATGGGTGGCGAAAATATTGTTGTCCTTACTTGTGATAGATTATATTGCAGACTCAAGAAATAAGTTAAGTATTCTATTGTTTCTGTCAATTTTAACAGTATATCACGGTATAATTTCAGAAATAGTTTTCTTGTAAAATGCCTTTTGAAAGTTTCATTTTTAAATATATCTTAATTACTTCACTTTTGTAACAGAAAAAAATGATAAATTCCTTCCATTATTTTTACAGCAGTAGCTCGATGGAATAAAAAAACACAGCTATTTTCCGCAATTTTACCATTTTATGAGCGTTAACTTTCTTAGCTACACCAGCACAACCAATGATATTTTTAGATTCGAACACATTTTTCATTTAATATCTTTATTTAAACAATATATAATATTACATAATACATTCAAACTATATTTTATTTTATTATACTTAGATTTATTTTATATCATAGAACATTCCATGTATTCATAATACCATTACTACAACAGAAGCAAAAGAGACGTAGAATGAAATCAACGATAAACCAAAGATGTATATAGTAAATTTTGAAAACAAATGAAAATAATTTATGTATGGCATGCAATTGAATTTATTAAATTCAAAAATCAAATAAACTTTATCTGAAGCTACAAATTAATCTCGTGCATTCCATAAGTAAAATCAAACCATAATTTTCACAAAAGGCTTTAAAAATGTATCCTAATATAATTTCTACCAACATATAGATTTAAGAAATATCATGTTGCAGACAATATAATATAAAACATTATTTTCATTTAACATCTATCATTAAACCTAAAATACAGTGTTGCATATAACATTCAAAGTATATAGATTCATTTATTTTCATACTTAATCTTTATAAAATATCCGTGCATTTAATATCAATTTTACAAACGAAGAAAGATAAACAATATGAAATAAATATGAAATCAGACATTTACATAGTAAATACTGAAAACGAGTGAAAAACATTACGTATAAACTATAATTTAATAAATTGTAGTTTAGTTTATTAAATTCAAAATTCGCTATGCTTTGATTGAGGTTATAAATCTATTTTGTATTCAGAATAAAGAATATTAAACCATAACTCCAATGGAAAAGTCTTTAGAAACGTATTTTAATATGATGTGTAGTAACAAATATATTTAAGAAATGTTATGTTGTAACCAATATAATATAAACCATTCTTTGTCCGTGTGCATTATGTCGATTACTAGGAGTTTAAAGTAGAAATGAAGGGTTTTCTATGAAAATAAATTTCAAAGACATACAAACAACATTAGTAATAAACTTTTGTAACAATTTCGACGACGCCTTCTGCATGCTAATATAACAATTTGAAATAAACGTGCTAAAAATTCCAGACAAAATCATAATGAAAGCAATCATATGATCTCCAAATACTTATTGAAAAGTTTATTTTTCCTTTAGAAAATGCGAATTCAAAGGTTTTTTGAGGATAAAATTAGTCTCACGTTTTCAAATTGTGGTTTATTCACAAGTTTCAATACAAAAAGTACCATTTAATCAATAAAATACATCCTCTCAAAAAGCGATGGAAGAATGTATAGATCTGTTTTTACTGTTTATCACGCTATTCAAAGTGTCTGCTTTTGAATACATATTTGGTTATTTTAAATTGACGAAAAACTCAAATAAAACTTAAACTGCAACCAATCAGATAAGAATAGAATTTAAAAGATTGCTCTTCAGAATAGGGGATGAGCAATCCTTTGTTATTGTAATATGTGGGTTCCTTTTCAATTCTTACTCTGAGGGCGATATGGAATCGAAAGAAAAGAAATAAAGCTCAAAAATTGCTTTTAGATGTATGGGTTATTTTGCGCTCTATTTGCTTTATGGATTATTTGAATGTTTCATTTCAGATGGGTTTTCTTCAGAATTGTCCTGATAGTATTATTCCAAATGCTTCATTTCAAATCACTTATAAATCTTTTTAATATTTTTACTTGCTGATTGTTGTAACAAATATTATTTTATGTACAATAACTGAATTTTAAAGCTATAAATAGCAACAAAAAATCGATTAATCAAATCATTTTAAGTTTACCTTACTTTTTAACTCATATTTATTTATAATTATCTAGTGACAAATATTTATTTGAATATTTAGCTTAGATTCCATTATCATATAATAAGTAATTTTTTATTTAATTCAGCGTCTTTGTCATCTGGTTCTTTATCAAATGACAGGAAGTCAATTACATTTGATTCATTAGAATGGAAAGATTCGTCACTGCAAAAACTGGAATCACCTCTTGCAGGTTTAGACCTAAAATCTGAAGTTTATAATCCCGTAACTTTCCTTTGATGTTTTAAAGCATCTCATTCTTTCTTTTTGGCCTTTTAAATAAGTTTTTTTCCTTTTATAGACTTTTTTTTACCCCTTGTAGGTTTAGATCCAAAGTCTGAGTTTAATTCCATAACTTTCCTTTGATGTTTTGAAACATCCGTTTCTTTCTTTTTAGCTTTTTAAATAAGTTTCTTCCTTTTATCCACTAACGCTTTTTTATATGGAGAGTATGTTATTGCAGAAGGAGATATAGATTTCTATATTATGAAATACTTAGTATTCCACAAATACCGGGACGCCATCTTGTAAAATGAATTTTTAAATAAAGGACGAAATCTTGTCAGCTAACAAACGACCACAGAATAACTATTTTAGTGTATATTATGTTTAACATCAATGTCCAAGTAACATTTTTACTAGTAGGTTAAAATGCTTGAAAACTTACCGTCAAAAACTTTTGAAAATCACAAAACACACTTTGTACTGTAGTAAGTAATGCAAGGTCAACTCTTATTACCTCGAATCATGTTAGTTGTGTTTGAGTAGTCCATGGTCTTCCCTCGCGTTAGTAGCTACAAAGACAAGACCTCAATATTCCAAATTCCCCGACTATTACGTAATATCCTTCTCTCGTCTACTTTAAAGAATTTTGTTAAGAAATAACACTGCAAAAAATAAATCACATTTCTTTGAAAGAAGGCTGTAATAATTAGTCATCTATGTTAGGAATGTAAAAAATACCAACTTTTGTGAAAAAAAACAAGGAGTGTTCTGCCTACATATCAACTCTTGAACAAAAGATATCCTAATGATGGACACGAATGGACTTCACGGGACACAAAAAACTTTTAATGGTGTACGAAACAAGAAATGATTTTATCTCAAGTCATACTCAGAAAAATAAATTTTTATACCTCAAAACAATCTATTTTCTGCTCAAAAATTGTATTTCTCCTAATGTTTTTTTGATGATAAATCTTCCCAAGAAATATATTTTCGTATACGTAAGATGACTGAATAATGATACTTAAATGGCTTATTTCATATTGATTCGGAACAAGACAGTAATAAATTTCGTAATCAATCTTCTCAATCAATTTATAATAGTTATTATAGTGCTGCAGCCTTTTATCTCGTCTTATAATAAAAGCACATAAGTCGTTAAAAAATAAAAAATAAAAATTGTTTCATGCATTTGCGCATAATGGAATGTTCCTTTGAAAAATATAATGTCCTAGATCAAAAAATAAATTTAGTAACCATCAGAAAATTGTTTTAAAAAAATTATAGAAATTGGAAATTTTTAATGTAAATATATAAGTCATTTTTATAGCACCAGCATCTAGAGGGGAAAATGTACTGTGCAAAATTTAAGTAATTCATATCTCCATAAAATTTAAAAGTTCATGCAGTTAATATATTCTTCCAAGGTTATTTTTTTAGATGCTATAAATCAGCAAAGATTGAATTTATTTAGCTAAAAACAGTCCAAAACGCATTTTAAGGAATAAAAGATTTTGTATCTGGCTACCAATGACTTACACTACTGACTTAACATAATCGGTAATAAATTTGTGCGTTAGATGTTTTCTTTCTTATAAAAAATTGCATGTTGCATAAATACAATGTCTTATAATAAACTGTGTATAAATTGATCATTTAAGACTAGAAAAAAGGAAAGACGAATTATGTATTCATATTCTGATAATAAGCAGAAATTAAATTAATTTGAACCTCAAAATTCTCATATAGTGATGAAGATCGAAGTATATATTCCAGTTTTGTTCTCCTCATTTAAAAAAGCCTAGAATTATAAGTATATCATTGGATTTCTAGGAGTGACTGTAGATAAGTAGTTATTTAATCAAGTATCAGTTTTCTGTTGCCTTAGTTATTTCAGCGAAGTTTGCAATTAAAATACTGGTATTCAACATTCCGCTTTGGCTCGATGTGTGCAAATTTTTTAATTTCGGTTTCATGTCAGATGTCATGAAATTATTAATTTTATGTCATTTTATGTCAGATTTCATTAATTTTGACCATCATTCAAAATTAAGACTGCTCTCGACAGTAACACTCGTGTTGCTTCGAAGTGACGAATATATTGTCAATCAATTAAGGTATCCAATTACTAGAGACAACCTTTTTTTAAAAAAAAATGGAGATATGGGGATTTGTATGTGCTTTTTAGATTTGTTTAGTACATTTTTAAAAAAATACGCTAAAATTAAGAAGAGAAAAAAAATTATTAGTAGTAAAATGTGGGAAAAATTGGTGAAGATTTACAAAAAATTAAATCATTGGATCCAGTTCTCAAAAGTTTATGAACAAATTTTAAATTTTTCAATTCTGATGTCTTGCTATGTTATTCCTTTTAGAAATGACTTTCAGGATAAGAAATATTTTAATTTTTACTAAAACTAGAGCACTTTATCTTTGTTATTATATGAAATCGCTTAAAGAAACAGTGATTACAATCACATAAGGGACTGTAAAATTTGTAATAAAACAGTGATTGATAAATCTAAAGGTTAAAACACTTCTATTCTTATACAGAACATACACAAAAAATTTCAGTTAATTATTTTCAAAACATTTTTAGTATTCACAATCCCCGTTTGAACATTTCGAGTAAAACGGGTTTTAAAATATGACATATTGCTTAAAGTAATGGCATCTGCTTTTACTAAAACACTTGTAGTTTTTGTTCTAGTGAACGGAAAATAATACACTTGGTATTTTTATAAAGCTAATAAGATGGTCTATAAAATACTACCATTAAAGTTATCATTTTTTGCAAAATTTATAATTTTAGGGTGGACTGATACATTAGCATCACATGTTTCTGCTTCAATATGAACGTCGAACCTGATTTTTCCTATTATTGTTTTACTAAACGAAGTTGTTTACAGATTATCTTGTCTATCGTATTTATCTCATAATCTTCAAAAAATACTTTTAAATATTTTTATTTACCTTAAAAATTCTAAATTATCTACGTCAAAATGAGTCGCAAATATTTAATTTAATATATTGTGTACTGTTTAAGTTACTGAATTATATTTCCAATACTAATATTCCGTAATGTAGATAAAAGTAAATTTTCAGAAAAATTGAATAATTATGTTAATTAAAGCAAATAAGAATATCTATGAAAGGTCTGAAAATTAAAATTCGCATCCAGTTCTTAAAACGGCTTTGCTAATTGCGTAAGTGCGTCTGAGTCATAATGAAACTTAAATCCTTTCGTATGAGCAGTTTAATTTCACACCCGTCTCTGTCTGTATATTTATCACTCAGCTAAAAGCAATTACCACGCAAAACATCATTAGTAATTAGTCTGACTGGGTCTTTAAAAGGGCATCAAAAAGCCGGGAATCTGTTGAATGCATTAACATTCTGCATCTGTCGACTTTTCCCCCTCAATAAATGAATAAATCTCTAGGTCTTGATTAAATGGAATTTTTGCTTAAAAGGACTTTCTGATTGTTGTGAAACAACATCAAACGAAATTCTTTTTGGATTAAATAGAAATAATAAATATGCAAAAAATGAATGATATTAAGGTATCCGCCTACTCGACAACTTTTTAAAACAAAAAATAGAGGTAAGGATTTTTTTTTGTGTGGTTTTTATATTTGCTTAGTACTTTTAAGAAAAATATGCTACAATTAAGAAGATAAAAAGAAAATATTATTACTAACATGTGTCGAAAAAATTGGTAAAAATTTATAAAAAATAACATAAATGGGGCCCATTCTGTATCAAAAGTTTATAAACAAAATTCCAATTCTGATGCGTTACTATGTTATTTGTTTTTGAAATGACGTTCAGGATAAGAGATATTTTAATTTTTATAAAAACTAGAGCACTTTATCTTAGTTATTATGTGAAATTGTCTAAAAAAACAATGATTATATTCTTATAAGGGACTATAAATTTTGTAATAAAACAGTGATTGATAAATATGAAAGTTAAAACAATTTTAATATTAGACAGAAGATACACAAAAAAATTCCAATTAATTGTTTTCACAACTTTTTTAGCTGTCTTCGTTTGAGCATTTTTAAAAAACCACATTTCGAGTAAAAACGCGTTTTATATAAAGTATGACATATATATACGAGGATAAGTTGAAAAATAAGTTTCCCCTGTCGACTGTGGTCAGAGTTGTGTATGAAAGTCAAAAAATAGAATGAGACATTAAAGATATGACATACCTTTATTTTTCCTCATAGGTACCAAGTACATTGAGACATTTGTCATATCGCTTAATAAGCTTCAAAAAGTCCTCCAGGAAAAAATCAGGGCTTTGCATGTGGAAGAAGCGCTGAACGGCTTGTTTCACTTCAGTATTGCTTCCAAAGCGCCTTCCCCCGAGATTTTTCTTCAAAGCCGGAAACAGATGGAAGTCGCGATCAGGACTGTATGGCGGATGGTGTAGGCGCTCCCAACCAAGAGTTGCAATATGGTTTTGCGTTGCCGTGGCTGAATGTGGTATGGCATTGTCATCCAACAGCAGAACGCCAGATGTGAGAAGGCCAGGCCGCTTTTTCCGAATCGCCTCTTTCAATTTCGACAGAGTGTCACAGTAGTGCGTAGCATTGATGGTTCCAACCTCCAAAAAGTCCAGCAGCAAAACTCCTTGGGCGTCCCAGAAAACTGTGAGGAGCACTTTACCTGCAGAGGGAGTTGTCTTGAACTTCTTTCGGACAGGTGATGACGGATGTTTCCACTCCATAGATGCGGCCTTCGATTCTGGCGTGAAATGGTGGACCCACGTTTCATCCCCCGTCACAATCCGAAACAGAAAGTCATTGTCATCTACATGGTAACGCATGAGATGTTCCACGCTGACCGCCATGCGTTGATCCTGGTGTGTCGAGGTCAATTGTCGGGCACCCATCGTGCTGACACTTTTCTGTATCGAAGAATGTCGTGGATGTTGTTTTGAGCTCGTTCATGTGAGATTTCAAGTTCTTCCGCTACTTCATCGATGGTGATACGCCGGTTCGCTCTAATCATGTCATCCACCTTCCCAACATTTGTATCTGTAGTGGCCGTGCGCGTCCGTCCAGCTCTCGGTATGTCCTCCCCTTTCTGACGTCCATCACTGAATGTGCGACATCATCTCCGCACCATTTGCTTCGACATCACACCTGGCCCATAGACTTCCACGAGGTGGTTATGAATTTCTGTTCCTGATACTCCACGTGCCCATTCATAGCGGATAACCGCTCTCACTTCCACCTTTGACAACGAATTCAAAACGCACCTTCTCTCCATACCTACCGGGGCTCAAATGAGAGGCTGGTCTCCGCTTTGCGCAGGCACTGCAACAGCGCCATCTGCTTGATTTGCAGCGACCTCTACCCAATGGTGTATCGGTGACTTGCGCGTTTTCCTGCTGTGTTGCCTTTCGCCCATAGCCGTTCAACGCTTCTTCCATATGCAAAGCCCTGATTTTTTCTTGGAGGACTTTTTAAAGCTTATCAAGCGATATGACAAATGTCTCAACGTACTCGTACGAGAATAATAAAATAAAGGTATGTCATATCTTTAATGTCTCATTCTATTTTTTCACTTTCATACACAACTCTGACCACAGTCGACAGGGGAAACTTATTGTTCAACTCTTACCCTCCTATATATATCTTCCTTAAAGTAATGGCATCTGCTTTTAATAAACACTTGTAGTTTTTGTTCTAGTGAACAGAAAATAATAAACGTGGTATTTTTAAAAAGCTAATAAGATGGTCTATAAAATCAAAACAAATTTGGCAATTTTTGGCAAAATTTATAATTTTAGGGTAATTAGATACTTTAAATGAGTTTGTTTTAGTAAGAACAGATGCTCTATATAAGAATACATAACCAATTTGTTCTAGTTGGTATTGACCAGAATAAATCTCTTCTGTCATAAATTAAGTTTCAAAATTTCGCATTAATGTGAAAGTGGGTACTTCTCAGCTCAACTCATAACATCTGAAAGTATCGTAAGAAAATTCTGGACAAATGTTACAGCAATAAATATATTGAAGCAAATTCAAAGCATTCTTATATGTATCTGTAGTATGAGCAAACAAAGGTCCTATAAAAGAGCTGTAGAAGAATCGATTACTTCCCACCAATGGGCTAAAATCATGTCACGTCATAGTCACTTGATAACTGTAATCACGTGTTTCCAGCCAATCAGTTCATATGTTTCACCGTTGCCAACTTTTGAATTTCACAGAAACACTCTTTCAAAAGTTTTATATATTTGTTAACAATAACAACGCACATAGGTGAGCAAAATGTACTTGATTAAATGTACGCTTATAAGATAAAAAAAATTAATAATAAACACTGCTGAAAATTTTAAATACTTTTTTTTTCATCTTTACACAATTAAAACACTTAAAATTATGTATATTTGGTTAATGAGTACGACATGAAGTCAAAATACTATAATGTTATAGTTTATTTTAATGGAAAACACAAATTATGTTACATTTATCAAGTAAAAATAATGAATTCAGCCTGTTGCCATATGGGAAATAATTAGGTCATAAATGAAAATACGCACAAGATATTTGGATGGTATTTATGATTGTATGGAGTTCAATTTTAAGCAATGTTTATTTAAACAGAAATGATTTAAAACTATGTTACATTCTATTTTTCAGTCCTTCACATTCTTTCAGCCATTCTTAACAAAAGCTATTAAGTTTTTCTATATTGGAAAGTACTTTTTGACAAGTCAAGATAATTTTGGTCCTTCTCATTGCTTTTTTCAGGAAAAAAGACAGCACATATCTTGCAATAGACCAATCGGAAGCAGCTTAAAGTATCCGACTACCCTAAAATTGTGAAATTTGTCAAAAGTTGACAATTTTTATGAACTTATTAGCGTTATAAAAATACCAAGTTTATTATTTTCTGTTCACTAGAACAAAAACTACAAGTGTTTTAGTAAAAGCAGATGCCACTACTTTTAAAAAGATGTCATACTTTAAAACGCGTTTTACTCGAAATGTGTGTTTTTTTAAATGCTCCAACGGGGTCAGCAATTGCTCAAAAAGTTTTGAAAATAATTAGCTGAAATTTTTGTGTATATTCTGTATAATAGTAGAATTGCTTTAACCTTCAGATTTATCAATCACTGTTTTATTACAAAATTTACAGGCCCTTATGTTAATATGATCACTGTTTTTTAAGCAATTTTATATAATAACTAAGATAAAGTGTTCTAGTGATTGTAAAAATTAAAATATCTGTTAACTTGAAAATTATTTCATAAATTAATAACATAGCAATACATCAGAATTGAAAATATGAAAATTTGTTTATAAACTTTTGGTACAGAATGGGCCCCGTTTATGTTATTTTTTGTAATCAGTTTTTTCTCATTTTAGTAATAACTTATTTTTCTCCTCTTAATTTTAGCATATTTTTCTTAAAATATAATAAACAAATATAAAAACCAAAAAAAGATCCCATATGTCCCTTTTTTAAAGAAAAAGTTGGTGCAAGTAGTCGGATACCTTAATGAATACCTTTGTTGCCGATATAAATTAATGGACTGTAAGTTTTCTAACAAATTTTAATGAGCGAAAACGGATCCCAACCATATGGGATCGCTAAACTTTTCGAACTGAATATAAGGTTACAATAGTTGGCTCGGAGCGAAATGTATACAAGGAATTCTCGCCAACAACCTTCATCCAGATTTTTTCTACATTAATGATATATTTAAACAATTTCCTAAAATGTAGAATATATTTAGAATATTTGAAAGTCACATGTAGAAACGTATTAATGCTAACTAGGATACGTTTTATAACATCTTTTTTGAATTTGTTATTTAGGTGGCTTAGATAAAATGAAATTCTGATTTCCAAATGTCTTTTTAGTTCTAATTCCCTTTCCTATAATTGTACATTTCTATAAATTTATGTATATTTATTAGCTCTTATTTTTTCGATATTTCTTTAAAATTTTTGGAATCGGGAAAAATTTTAGCTACAGCTCAAAAGATACTTGAAAAATGTAGGGTAAAAAAATGATCAAAAGTTTTGGAAGACTTTGCAACTCTAGAAGGATTAATTTTCGAATTCTCATGTCAAAACCATTTCAGTATTTTATAAAAACTGAATTTTAGCCTACTTTTTTTTTAAAAAAAAGATGAATAACAAAATTTATAAATAGAAAAGCATTTTAAGATATGGATTTTTGTTATCCTAATTATATATTCGAAAACATATTTAACCCTTATAAACTTTTAAAAATATTATTTGGTTTTTGTAAAGCACGATGAGAATTTCAGAAATTATGAAAATTATTTTTTATATCACATTACTTCTTGTATACAATTGCTAGAAAATTATGAAAATAAGGCAATGGAAATCAGAGGAAGGTATTGTTGCCGTTCTGAGGCATTTAAATAGATATTGAAATTAAATTGTGACAAAAATACTGTTGAATTCAAAAATTGTTTTGTTAGTTAGATATAAAAAGGTAGATAATTTAAATGTTTTCTTGCTCAAAATTTTCTGTGTATTATATTTAGAGCAATATGTATGTATTTATATACAATTAGATATTTTCAAAACATTCCCTTGTTATGAAAAACTTCTAAACTAATAGTATTATGCTTATATATAGCTAAGACTTCTACAAAGAGCCTGAACTAGGATTTTTGAAAAATTCCTATTATTTTCAGAGGTACTACCAATTGAAATCAGAATCGGTATTTTTTCGTAAAAGATTATCCACTCCGATTTATTAAAATATGAATAACTCTACTTCTATTTCAAAATTTCTAGTCTGAGGTATATGTATGGAAAATATTCTTTTTTAGAAGCATTTATCATAAAAGCAGAATGTTTTGAAAATAGATAATTCTATGTTAATTCTTTGTCAAAAAATTGTATTTAAATATTTTTTTTATAGTAAAAATATTCGTAAAATAATTTTGCACGCGTATTCTAATCTACGTGATACCAAATATTTTAAAAAAAATATTCGTTTGTATGCTTTTGCCAAATCACCAGCATTGCAAGGGAACTTTGAAACAATGGAATTTATGTGTATTTAATTTTATATGAATTTATGAGTCAAATATAATACATATATATGTAAGGATAATTAAATTAGATCTAAAATTGAATCCCTAGACCACTTCTAATTTTTATTTTCCCGTTACATCTTCAAGTATTAAATTTATTATTCAGTTCGGGAATGAAGAGCACATGGCCCTAAACAGAACTTTGATACTCCGACCATCAATTTTTTATTACCTAATATGTCATGCTTAAATTTTCAAGTATATATTTCAAGTATAAGAAGCGTACTTGAAGAACATATGGCTTTTGAAGGGGCCGCTTATTCTGATTTTTAACACGTGACCGTCTCTCTCTCTCTCTTAGCAATCGGATCCAAAATTGATTTCATGGAATAAAGACAGTTCAAAATAAAATGTCTTGATGTTCACTCGAAAAACACGACAGATATATGTGTGTGTTTATATGTTTTTATGTGTGTGTGTGCTATTTAATATTGTGATTATACTTAAGTATTGCTATGATTCAAGTAACAATTTTGTTTAGCAATAAATGCTTTATTGAGATTCTACTTTCTTTAATTAATATATCTATTGCATTATCATTTGCAAATCCAATCCTATTCTTTTAAATTTTAGTTTAACGTATTGTTCTTTTGAAAATTCAACAACACAACAAATTGTAAACAAATTCAACGAGAAAAGTTTTGAATTAATCTAATATCTCCCTTTTTCCATCTCATTCTTAAATCTTTAAAAATATTTTAATTCCATGTTTACATTTTCTCAATTAACGAGGTAATTAAGTTTCTAGATATTGTTCAATTAATATCAGGCTCTCGACTAATTAAGGTCAAAAGACTTGCAATTTTCCAGCAATTCAAAAATAAATTCTATTGTATATTTCTAAATACCCGTGAAACAATGTTGCTCAACTTTAAATGAGTATATCTTAATGAAAACAAACAACGAGATTGTACGCATATAGATGCATATACAATGTCCACAGTCATATCTTCTATTGGGGTACAATAGAAAATATTTTGCGTGAGTTAATGTAATTATTGCCTTTGCAACATACATTATGCCTTAGAGATAATTAATTTCTGCCTGAACCCATTCCTTGTGAATGCGTTTTATAAGTTAAAAACAGTCATTTATTCATTATATTCATAATCTGTGTGGTATATTATACAGATTAGATTTTCCGGCAAAATATTTCCTTTCCGGAATTACACATTTTCGTACGAATACGACTCAACTTATTATTTAATATCTCTGTTTTTGGATGTATTTTGTAAAAAAAATGAAAAATAAAATTGGAAAAAAATAAATCATAACATTTGTAAAACCGAGATTCAAAATGTAAATTAAAATACGATGCAATGGTCTGAAATTCATTGGATGTAAATATTTCTTTAATTAGGAGAAGAAATGTTGATTAAAACAAATACAAATTTGCTTGTTTATTTGCCTCAGTTCATTGTCTGTTTTCTTGAAAGAGAATGGTTTTCTATGAAACTAATGAAAAAATTGATTACTTTTCAAAAAAATTAAAATATACGTCTTTAAGGTATTCGACTGGTTGCCACAACTTTTTTTTTTAAAAAAAGGAGATATGGGGATTTTTTTGTTATTTTTAGATTTCTTTAGTGCATTTTAAGAAAAATGTGCTAAAATTAAGAAGAGAAAAAGAAATTATTATTACTAAAATGGGAAAAAATAGGTAAAAATTGACAAAAAATAGAATAAACGCGGACCATTCTGCACCAAAGGTTTCTGAACAAATTTTCAATTTTTTCAACCTAATGTGTTGCTATATTATTTAATTTTAAAATGACCTTCAGGATAAGAGATATTTTCATTTTTACAAAATCTAGAGCACTTTATCTCGGTTACTAAATGAAAATGATTAAAAAGACAGTGATTATATTCACATAAAGGACTGTAAAATTTGTAATAAAACAGTGATTGATAAATCTGAAGGTTAAAACAATTCTGCTATTATACAGAACTTACAGAAAAAATTTCCGTTAATTATCTCCAAAACCTTTTTGGCAATCGCTGACCCCGTTTGATTATTGTCAAAAAATCACATTTCGAGTAAAACGCGTTTTAAAGTAAAACGTCTTGTTACAAGTAATGGCATCTGCTTTTACTAAAACACTTGTAGTTTTTGTTCTAGTAAACGGAAAATGATAAACTTGGTATTTTTATAAAGCTAATAAGATGAACCATAAAATAAAAACATAAAAAAATTTGTCAATTTTTGGCAAAATTCCCAGATAACTTAAGTCGGAATTCTTTATAATGGACCTCACGATTAATGATTTTTTTTTTCATTTGAAACGAAATTTCAAGACGAAAAGGGAGTTGCCGAGTCAAATATCAATAGGGTGAAACAAGTTTGTAAGCAATTCAAGGAAAATACTTTCAACTCACTTTGTAATTTTAAAAGACTATCAAAACTGAAGTGCTTTTGTCCAGCATTTCATAATTTTCGAATAGATTCTGTGATCAAGAAACCTGTAGTAGTTTCAGAGGTATTGAAATTTTTGGAATAAAAATTAGCATTGTTGTAGATATTTATAGAACATGTTTATCATAATATGAAAGTCCATACTCCTGAAGACTAGCAAAAATATTGCCATTGAATATAATGCTCAGGTGGTTAAAATATAAATCCTAAAAACGGGGGGAGGGGAAGTTGGATTTACAGCTATTTCTTTCAAGTGAAGTTGAAATCGTACGTTCATAATGGCTATAATAAACGATCAGCATGCCATTACATGTAATAGAAAGATCGGCAAGCTTGAAGAGGGACGTAATTTCAAGAGCATTGGACAACAGATTAGAATTAACGAAAGTTTAATTTCGAGAGTTTGGAAAGCCTATCAAATGACGTACAACTGTATAAAGGGTTGACATTGGTCAGTTGTAAAGAATCAACGGTAACTGGTGGCCGGCATATCGTTCTAATGTGAAAGGAGACTTAAACCATACATCGCGTAACATTGCTCAGCAGCTGCGTACGGCAACCGGACAACAAGTATCACTGTTTGTTGTAGCAATACGGTCGCATATCAATGGTCTATTTCCACGGCATCCTGAAAGTTGAATACCAGTAAGAGAATCCCATAGAAAGCATCGCTTACAGTGCTGTCAAAAATACAGAGACTGTACATCTCACCAATCTAGTCAGATACAATTTACTGAAAAGAGTCGTTTCCGTCTAAGCAATGATTTTCAGCACAAGCCGATATAGAAGCAGCTCAATACATTACCATCTGGGAAAGAGATCGTTGAAGAAGTCCTGGAGTGCTTGAGTAAGCAAGCATCATGTTGAATGAATGAGAAAATCTGCATAAATGGGACAGTGGCTGATTTAATGAGTGAGCTATGAAATTAACCTTTCACTCGTATGACTGTCTCAAAATGCCATTGGTCACCTTATTTTTGTCGAAGATAATGCATTTATAGCTATTGATTTGTACTGGAAAGTGAGAATATCTTGAGAATAGATAGGCCAGCTAGTTCTCCCCATTTAAATGTGTACAAATATGTGTGAGATGCTTTGTGAAGATCCTTGGCACCAAGGTACTATCCTCCAGAGATCGAAAAATAATGCACACATTGCTCCTTGAAGCGAGGCAACTCTTTCAAAGTGTTGGATATTTTGATATTAAGTATGATCACACGGTGTCGGGCAGCCAATGATTTTTGGGGTGATAATATTCTTTTTTAAGGAACTTTGGTTTGTGATTCTTCCTCCGAGCTCAAACAATGTTTCTTAATAATGCCATTCTTTCAATTAAGTAATTTACTACTTTGCTCCATGATATGAGTGTACAATTCAGATTTGGATACCGTGCTTTCATTAACCATTGCCTCTGTAATTTTTGATGTGTAACATCTTTCCTCTCGATTGCTGGAGATTTGTGGGAGTGATTTCATGAAAAGGGACGGAAATGCGTAACAGGAAGTTAGGGAAGTCTGCGCAATTCAGTGAAGTTCTGTTTCTTCTCCTTCATTCGGGTGGGGCTCCGCCGCCATCCCCCACCCCCTACGATCTGGGCCGTGGTATCTTTGTTTTTGTTTTCTCACTTTAGGATCAGAGAAGAAGCTAAGTGTTTTAGGCAGAGCCGTGGTTAGACAATGACGAACGTGTTTCGATACTTGACTTCGATTGATGCCTACAATTTAAACGACCGGGCCACAGAGCAGCTGTTGTTGCGATCTATCGTAAACAGATCATTCATTTTGAGTGGTGATTTTAAAGTCAACTTCAGTTTGCTAGAAGCTGAGCCACTCATAGCTTTTTTGAATGATGAACTCAAGCTCGAAATGAACGCAAATCGAAATGTTTCGACAATGTTACACATCGTATACGACTACTGTAAGGCTCGTTTCTTTTCATGTCACCTTTTTTTTTTTGAATTGCAATATAATTTGAAATTTTTGCTTAAATGTTGTGCTCAACCACATGGATAATTTGATATTGAGTATGATCAGACTGTATCGTGCAGTCACTGATTTTAGGGGTGATCCTATTCTTTTTTTAAAGAACTTTGGTTTGTTATTCTCCATCCGAGTTCAAACAATGTTTCTTAATAATGCCATTCTTTCAATTAAGTATTTTTCTACTTTGCTCCATGATATGAGTGTATAATTCAGGTTTGGATACCATGCTTTCATTAACCATTGCCTCTGTAATTTTCATGCCACCTTTTTGATTTTTTTTGAATTGCAATAGAATTTGAAATTTTGCTTTAATGTTGTGCTCAACCACTAATACACACATAAAAACACCTATATCATAAAGAAATTGTCTTAAAATCAATGTTGTTCATTTTATTCTTAAGAAGGGATTTGATTAAACCACTGCTTACTCCAGAGTCGCTGTTGCTTATATATACTTATGGCAGTGCTTCTCAAACTTTCAATATTTGCAACCCGATTTTCAATCACAAATTTCATCACTCCCCCATACAATAAAAATTAATTGAATGCAATAAAAATGTACTTTGACGCTAAAGCTGCAGTACGACTTTAATTACAAACCATACACATTATCAAGATAAGCATTAAAATTTGTATATGACAAGCCCATGCGAGGCACTAGTAACTATTAAACGTTTTTAATTTAGTATTAATATATTAATTATTAAAAATATTCTGCAGTACTGGCACGTTTATAAGTAAATTACATCAGTGTAAATGTGTATTTAATTTTTATTACGTCACAATGTATTTTGTTTTGCTTCCTTTCAGTAAATTAATACTTATTTTATATATAAATCTTTTATTTTAGACTTGAGTATGCTGGTGCCTCCCACACAGGTATATCATAGCCCCTAGGGGACGTACCCCACAGTTTAAGAAACACTGACTTATGGACATAGGATTTACCAGAACAAAAGCTCAAGAAATAAATTTCAATAAAATTAAATAACTAGCTGTGACTGAAATATATTTATTAGTTGGCTCTTAAATAATAATTTCTTGACCTTTGATTTTCCTGGACATATTTTTTCCCATTAAATACAGTCCTATTTTCCTGGAAATTTTGAGTATCTTCTAACCACGATATTTCAAATTCTTCTTCGACATTACTTTACTTTATTATTATAGACATATTGCTGTAATATTGTAGCATGAATCCCATAGTTTATATTATGAACCACCAAATGCAAAATTTTTTGAAGGGTTATTTAAAGAGAATTTGGAAAAGATAAATATTTGAAAATTGTAAGTAAACAAAAACGTAATCCAAGTTGTAGAGTAGCAGAGTTTAATTCGTAAATTGTAGAGTAACACTTCCTAGGTTAAATTTATGAAGGCATGGGCATTTTAAAAACAACACACACAGACACAAACAAATTCTAACGAATTTTCAAAAAGAAATTAAAAAGATGCATATTTATTCAAGACATAAATTAAAGAGTATTCCCTCGAATTTATCTCAAATATTACATTTACTTTAAAACAATGTTGAATAAATTTTTGAAAGTTTGTTTGCTTTGAATTGGCTTTATTTATCATTATAGAATGATTTATCAAGCCTCGGTATCATCTTGCTATATCTTACAATTGCATATATTCTCTTAAACCTAGCTTTTTTTTATATAAATATTCCAGATTTTCTTGAACATTGTGTTAAATGAAACTAGAAAAGTAAATATTTCATCGTGCTTCTTAAAAGGAAATAAGTATCAAATCCTTTGGCCAAAAATATCAATATTGATAAAAGAAAAACAATATGTATCCATAAAAATCCAAAATATTTTCCAAAAACATCATATATTTTTATGCATCATGTCTTTATTTTGAGTTTGATTTGATCAATATTGACGTTTGAAGGGAAATCATATGTCATTGTTTATTTTATGTTTCACATTTATTTGCTGATTCTTTAATATATTACCGTTATATTATTGTGAAAGTTCTCCTTGAGTGATTTACTAAAAAATGAAAATAAAATTGGGAATGTAATCTTATTATATTGAGATTTTTGGAATGTACCATATTTTACATCTATCAAACTGATTTTTAAAAAATTATTCATTTTTATATACAGTTTCCCCATAAAATACATTTCTTTTATTGTTTTTCTGTTAAAAATAATTCCAGTAAAATTGTTAAAATGTTATTTTTTTTTATTACTGAATAAAAATATTTTATTACACATTAGAAGAGATATATCATACTAATTTACAAACTTAAATCTATAGATACTCTGTCCCATTTCAGAATTTACTGCATTAATTTTTTTTTGTATAAAATGTGAAGTATTTTTTTCTTCCAATAAAAGTGTCTTGATATTGTTACGTTGATCGGGGTTCGAGGATTTTATGCGAAATCAGTCGTAAACAACAAAGCAATTCTTCAAGAACGATAAGTATTTATTGTCATAAATTAATCCTCAAAAATACAGGATTCAACAGCCAAAATTTGTAGAATAAATATCAGAAGGATTTCATACCTCCAAGAGCATTCAGACACAATTATCAGTGTCTAACAAGCACGTACGTAAAATATTATCCACAAGCACTGCTCGTAATATTGAACAGTCGGGCTAATCGCTTGTTCTCACGGTCAAGACCAGTTTACAGATCGCTAGTCAAAACCAAACTCACTACTCGCTAATTGAAACCAAACTGTCTGTTGCGGCGAGTATCGTTCTATTTATATCCGGGGCCGAAACTTCGAGAAAGATGCGCTCGCGTCATAGGTCGTGAATTTAGTAGATTTCTCCACTAACTTCTAGAAGAATCCAGAGGGTCCCGAACTCGCCAACATGGTTGCCAATGTCACCAACTTGGTCACCAAAAAGGATGCTAACTTGGCTCTATCGCCAATATTTCGCCAAGTTCCTATTGAATCGCCATTATAACACAAGGGACAGCGCTGCTTGTGAATATTACAATTTTAACATGAAATAAAAAGCATTGCACATCCAAATACAAATTATTTACATTATTTTATACAAAAATTTGTAACACTATTATCTAAGCCAAAACAATTTGTAAAATTTTCACATATTTTATTACAAAAAATATAATAATAATAAAAGAAATTTAAATATATTTTTGAGGATTCCTCTACTTTGAATCAGTCTAAGTAAATGACTAACCCGTTAACCTTGGACAAATGATAATCAATCTTATACCTTATGTACTTGATGAGGTTATGGTAGCCAAGTGGATAGGGTCCCGAACTCGTGGCCAGTATTTCTTGAGATCGAGTCCTAGGATCAATAAAGATCCGCCATTTAGGGAGCTAATGCTCATAAAATTTGTTCTTCCTATTGGTGTTGTGAATAAGGGTTGGGGATTGGGATGTAAGCTCTGGTGTCATCCTGTCACCCGAGTTTTAAATTTGCGATGTGCAACACCAAAAGTCCTCATGTTGCTGTATTGCGCGTTAACTCTCTCGCAGCACATCCCGCGATTTCCATGGGCCTGGTAGATGTAGCTAAATTGGAGCATCCCGCAATTTCCACGAATGTGTACTTTTTCCGGCTATTTAGCTGTGCAACCCGTATTGTTCCTTTTTATGTTTTAATTTATGTTCATATTCTTACGATCTAATTCTATATTTAAAAAGAAACTCTTTTACAAAATATTCTGTATATTTTGACTCTAAAATGTACATTTAATATGTAGATTGGAAATCTATATATATAAAAATGGATGTTTTGCGAAAAGTTATGTCCCCTTTTCACTCCAACACCGTTCAACCGATCACTATGCAAATTGGCATGTATATGTATTTATTTGTGGAGAAGGGTTTCATGCTATTCTCTTCGTTGCAGCTCCCCACCAGGTGGCGCTACTGCTTATCAATTTCTACACCATTCAATCAGTCTCCAAGTTGCCAACATGGTCTCCAAAAATTATGCCAATTTTGTTCTACCTCTATGTTTCCGTTAAATCGCCATTATAATGTAAGGAACGGCGTTGCTTAAAAATATTACAATTTTACCATGAAATAAGTACAACAGAAAGTAATATTAACGTATTACACATCAAGATATAAATTATTTACACTATTTTAAACATTCATTGCACAAAATTTGTAACAATGTGCTACTTTTGCTGAGCGGAGATCAGCTTAGGAAGGGTTTTTTCAAAAATCGACCCACAAGGGAGTTAGGGGGTGTTATAAATAAAAAAAAATCCACTTTTTATCAGCTATTAGATCTAGACACTTAAAATTCAGCAAATATGTTTTTTTTTGTTCAGCTGAGATATGCAAAAAACTTTTTTTTTATTTTGCAGTTCACGTAAAATTAACTTGTTAAAAACTTCTTTATCCTTCAATCTGTATTGATTAATTTTTAAATTCACCCGTGCAAAGAACGAGTATACCAGCTAGTACGTAATAAAAAAATACGCAATTTTTAAACCAATTTTGATAAAATAACTACGCAGTGCGCGTGTTAATAAAAACTCACACGATTAAAAATCGAGTAAGACGTCAGGAAGACTAAGCCTTGAACACTACAGCATTCTTGTGCAAATTTATTTTACAATTGGTTAATAGTATGTATAGACAGTGCTTAAATTTATGTGCATAAATATAATTATTTAAAAATAAGATACATTTATTGATATAATAGAGGTATTTTCATTTTGGTAGGATATTTAAAATTAGAGAAAAAAGTGTCAGCGGAGCTATTGTTCACGTCATTTTGTCGCAGCTCAAAATTGCGAGATCCTTCAGAAGTAGCACTCATGTTTCTCGTAAGTACGATCTCATTAATTCAATCAGTCTACTCTAAGTACAAATTCTTTTAATCATATGGTCCATATTGTTCATGGGATAAACTTAAATTTCATATATTCTTATGCTTTGAAATTGGTTAGGCGGATTTTCTCTGTTTTTAGTAATGGATCTTGCAAAATATATTATAAATTAAAGATTATTAAAAATTAATTTGAGGGAAAATATAAGATGAAACCATAACCTTTTTCAATTCGTTTCTAATAATTAAATTTTTATTTATGTGTAATATTTCTCTATATCATATTCTATATATAAATGTGATCAAACTATTACTTTTTATTATAAATGGAATTATAAAATGAATTTATTTATATCGGTAATCAATGTATTACTTTTACAGTATATTTATATATGCATAGTATTATAAAATTAAATAATAAAAGACAAATTAAAATTCCTACCAATCTAAGAATGAATGAAACTGAATTTTTAGAAACATATCAAAACCTACCAAAATTTATGTAAAACATATGGATCAAAAGAATACCGTTGTTCTAAAATCGAATAAAAATTGAAATTACAAGAATCAGAGGTGTAGAGCTACATAAATTGAAAATACCGAAATAGTGATTGGATTAAATTGGAGACCTTTGTGATTTCTAAAACTGTCAATGAATCAGGACAGGGCATTAGGATTAAGCAATGCTGTATAGATCCACCATCCACGTACAGCAGACATATTTGACATCATAGAAAAAGAGCAGTACTATAGTGAGAATTAAGTCTACAGTAAAAAGTCATTTATCCGAATCAATTGGGACCGGACACCGTTCGTATACGCGATTGTTCGGATAACCGAAACCCGAACGTGATCCATGCAGCATATTATACTGGACACTATACAAATATTGAAAATCATTAAATGCGGGGAACGTTCTTGAAGAAAAAGCGAACTATGTGCAAAATGTCGCAATTTTACCTTGATTGCGGAAAATAATCACTTATTTTTCGCTGTACCATCGTACACCTTCGTTTTTTCACTGAAAGGCCTCTGATTCTCTTGAGCAGCAGTAGTTGAGTAGGAAAGCACTCTGATTGTTGTTTGTACCTCTCCATAGCTGTCTCTAACGCAGAAACGCGTCAACATTTGATGAACACTTTCTACTTTCATTGTTGTTGTCCTCGTCTTCATCCGTTTCATCGTTGACAGGATCGGATTCATCTTGCATGGAAGTCACAATCTCGTCATTATTTAGCATTTGAAATCCACAGTCATCTGCATCGCATGTCATCCAGGTTTCTACATCAACAAAACTCAACAAAAGCACACGTATACACCCTCTCACTTGGAAGCAAATTGACGTAATATTCCGCGCAGATGTTTACCAAATGACACAACTTAAATTCTTCAAATATCTCTCACTTTGGGTTTTCTCGTCACTTTTTGTCTCACAGGGAACAAATGTTGAGCATTGCACTGTTCGAAAATGTATCCGGACTTCGGATAAATGACGTTCTACTGTATATCTGTTTACACGAGGGAGGTAAACGGTACAGAGGTTATACAGTAAAATAAAATGAATATATGAATAGTGAAAATAGAAATGTTTTAAATAGAGATGAATAATAAGAGAAAATTTCATAAATAATTAACATGAAAAACAAAGGTAAAAACTTTCAAGTAAATATGTTAACAATCAAGAATTTTAAAGGCGAAGCATCTTAGTTGGAAATCGCGCTTAATGAACGTGTTCAAGTTGATACATAGAAGAAACAAACAGAGGCAGCACCAACATAGTTTTTTTGTAACTATATATATATATATATATATATATATATATATATATATATATATATATATATATATATATATGGAAAAAAATTTTATATATAAAATAGAACATAACAGGGGAAAAAAATTAAGATCAAATCTAATGAAATACAAATAAGAACCTAGCGAGTCAAAATGCAATTTCGGACTTAGGACCGAATAAGTGGGGTTAAACTAGTTTGAAGGCGCCAACCTTCCCCCTTTGCAACTCGGTAGGAAAGACCAAAATAAAATAAATAGAAATTTAAAGTATACAAAATCCAAAATATAAAAAATCCAAAGTATAAAAAATCTCACAGAAATATGAAAGAACAACCGATTACTATTAAGCAAAAATTCTCCCAAAATGTTTAAGCAGAAAAATATCAAAAGAATTACCCAGTAAAAGGATTCTTCCAAAAAGATTTTAAAACTTCTGCTCACAGAGCTTATTCCCGGAGATCCAACACTCTTGAAACCGATGGAAAGCTTATATATGTTGTGTTAAAAATCTAAATTGCACTTAAACGCATCCTTTATACCAGCTTGTAAGGAAGACGCCAAGAAAGATTACATTCAAATTTAGTAGGCTATAACTTGGTTGGTTGTCACAAATGTAGAAAATTGGTTGGTTGTCAAAATGTAGAAATTTGGTTTGGTTGCTAAAAATGTAGAAATTTTTCATACTATAGGATTTTTAAGAAGGGTGTTTAAAAAATAAACTGTGTGAAGAGTGTTAAAACAGAATCTTCACAGCAAGACCACTAAAATGCTGACTTTGAAATCCTATTGTTGTATGGTGGTTTTGAAATCAGAAATAGCAAGACGATTAATGTATTTGTGATGAATATATGTTCTTAAGAAGTTAAAAGGATAGTCATGATCTAAGCAGCATTGGAAGAATTTCTTGATATTATTAAATTTATCTATTTTGTTGGTAGTTAAGTTATCATTCCTAAGTAAAAAATTCAAAACAATATTTCTGTAAATTGATAGATGCAAATTGCTGTTCCATACAGGAATTTTAATTACATAGAAACTAAAAGAATCTCTTTTGTCATAAATGTTACAGACTACTCTATTGTCAATAAGATGCAAGTCTAAATCTAGGAATTCAACCATATTAGAGTTAAAGTTAGTTTTAAGAAGGTTGAGATTGTCAGGGTAGAACATAATATTTGGTTTGAATTCACTATTTTTACCAAAAACTATTACATCATCTATATAACGGTATAATAAGAAAGAATCATCAAAAATATGATTAATTTCAAAAAAATGTAAACATAAGTTAGCTAAACTATTACTGGCAGGACCACCCTGAGGTAATCCTCTGATCTGTTTAAAAAGATTTTGATCAAATGCTATGAAATTTTCTTGTAAAACAAGATTAACCAGGATATCAAATTTTTCCTTTTTCATTGAATTATGCAAATCATATTTATCATAAATTAAATGTAGAACTCTAATCATATCATCTATATCAATAGAATTAAAAAGGTCCTCGAAGTCAAAGCCGTGCATGGAAAAAACTGTCATATCCTTCGTGACTCTAATAATCTCTAAGCTATTTTTAATTATTGCTGTGTGTTGAAAGCCATCGATAGTATTTTGAAGAAGGGATTGTAAAATCTTCCCAGATTTCGTTATATATGTATTATACCCATTAGTAATACTACGGAATTTTATTGGATTTTTGTGGAATTTTGGTGTTAAAAAAATTCGTGGGTATTTAATAGTTTTGAGATGAATATTTAATCTTTTGTTTAAAGCCAAAAGACGATTATCATCTTCTCTATTACTGTGAATCGACTTTTGAAATGCATTATTCTTTAAAATATGATCACTTAATAATTTACTATAAAAATATTTACATATTATTGCATAATTAGCAGAGACTTTTTCAACATAAGTTATCACGAAATCCTTTTGAATATTATCTATCGATACTTTAAGGTCTTTATACATAATTTCATTTTCAACGCTGAAATCCAAATTTCCAATTTCTATTGCTACGAGAGATCTAAATTGATTGAATGCTTCTATCGGCATTCCGTATTTAATAGCCATTTTAAGGTAGAAAGTATCCAAATCTCTTGTGATTTGTTTTACAACGTTGGATTTATTTTTTGTGATCATAAGTCTAAAGCCAGTACCTTTTTCCATAAAATTTCTCAATAAATCATCTTTTACAATGCCAAGGTCTCCAGTGACAACGTGCTGATGATATTCATCGATATAATCACAATACAAATAACATTTACACTGCTCCGGACATAGGAGCTCCGAAACTTGATTATAATTGAAAATAAATCTACCAAGTTTCTTGTTATATTTGAAAGCCTTTTTAATAATAATATTTTTAATAGGAAAAAAAGATTGATATTTCTGAAATATACCTGAAAAATTAATTTTGTTAAAGGATTTATTCATAAATAACATGGTACAATATTCTGTAGTGTAATTTTCTACTGCATCTAATTTGATATTCATTTTTTGTACTAGATAATTATTAAGATCTCTAATCATATGCATACCATGGGAATCCAAAAACTTACATCTGCTTAAAATATCTGTCATAATTTTAATTTCTGTTTTATTCATTCCAAACATAAAAGATTTAATTAAGCCTGCATTAAAGTTATCATCAAATTTATTAGCTAACTCCAACATAGACCTCTTGAGAGTAGTGCTGTTTCTTGTAACTCTCTTTCCACGCTTAGATCTTGAAATTCTTGAGATTCCAACTTTAATGTTGTTACCAAAAGATTTATCGAATTTCGGAATAAATAATGACTCTTCAGATTTTTGTTTAAATGATATATATATATATATATATATATATACAGAGAGAGAGAGAGAAACAGACACAGACTTATATTTTCTTGTCATAAGTTTTAGAATAAGTCGTAAATAAAGGAGCAGAAGAAGAAATAAAATTCAAGATCTTTATTGTACTGGTTACTGCTTTAAAAATAAATATTTAAAACATCTCTATTGTTATATATTCTCTTCGGAATAAAAATATTTTTCTTTTCTTGTATAATTAATAAAATATCAACTACATAAAAATGCAGTAATAAGATTTTTAAAAAGGTAAACACTTCTAAGGGTATAATTTTTGAAGAATTGTTTGGTTATTTTTCTTTCTTTTTTCTTTTTCTTTTCTGGAACAAAGCCATGAGATATCCAAAAGACTTAATTTTCTAAATTACATTTTCTTTCGAATAATGCAAGTCGCAGTGTACATTCCTTTCATGACATACTAATTGAGAGTGTAAATGAAAATGTTTTCCTCAGAAGCATTCTTTTTGCGGTAATAGTGGGAAAATAGTTCGAGTAATTTCCCTTCTTTCCTTGTTATTAACAAGTTTTAAATTGAGAATAGAATTTTTTAGGACATTTAAAATACTGAATCATTTTTACAAAGACTATGAAAGACAAATAAGTTCTTTTAATATATATATCCAACTTGTCTTACGGAAGCTTTCTCTCAGTAGTTTTTCATTTTACATAGTCGTGGAAGATGAGGGGGGGGGCAGAGAATCAAACTTCGAAACTTTGGGGAAGGACAAAAGATAACTTAATACCATATAAATGACTGTGAATCTTTTCAAGATTTAAAAAAGCATTCTGTTCTTATCTAGAATATATTTTCATTAATATAGAACTAAAATTGCGTTAGGAATTTACTTTTTATAAACTTCGTTTCTATTTATGTTCAGGTCGGTTTATTATGGATTACGCTGCTTAAAATTTATAATGTAATCAGGTTACACGCAAAATAGTGCAAAGGAACTTTAGCTTGTGTGTGTGTGTGTGTGTGTGTGTGTGTGTATGAAATATTTAATTATACATTAAATTGCTATACATTTATACTAAAGCTAAGCAATATACCGAAATATAACCGCACAACATAGGTCATAGTAAAATGAACACAGTAATAAATTACTAACATCTTTCACTAAGGGACGAGGATTGATCAATTAGACATTGTTTTAAGGTATCCGACTACCCTAAAATTGTGAATTTTGCCAAAAATTGAAACATTTTTTTTTTATTATTGATGTGCAACATCTTTCCTCTCGATTGTTGGAGATTTGTGGAAGTGATTTCATGAAAAGGGACGGAAATGCGTAACAGGAAGTAGGGGAAGCGTGCGCTATTTAATTTGACCAATCAGCGCGCTTGGTGGTGTCTCTTCGCTACCCTCGGAGTGAAGTTCTGTTTTTTCTCCTTCATTCGGGTGGGGCTCCGGCTAAACGGCATTAAATATAACGATTTCTTCAACAAAAATATTAAAAATTAAAATTGTACCTGTGTTATGTATTTGTAAACATATTTATTAAAATAAGAAGTAACACAACATATAAGTATTTCCCTTCAGTTAAAAAAATAAATACAATTTTTAATCCTAAACTAATACTTGCATTGCTCTCCTTTCATATAGCATAATTAGGAGTAAAATTTGTACTTTCAATTTGACACGATTCTGAGCATTCAGTTGCTTAGCAATTTCTGTGAGGACTCGAAATATCTTTCGTATGAGGAATGAATGTTTACCTATATATATATAATATATTATATATATATATTATATATATATATATATAATTGATATTCTTTTAAATATTAATCATGTTGATTCATCTCTCTTGTAGAGAAATTTTGATTATATATATATATACACACTGGTATCCAAAAGTTAAGCATAAATCGTAAAATGTGAAACACATTGAGTAAATATTCAGAAAATTATTCCAAATTTCTTGCTGATATTAATTGGGTGAAGAAGAAACATTGGGTTTATGCAAAACTTTTCAGTTGACTACGTCCTGCGCGAAACACCGCCGCATGTCGGAACGCGGAGAAACCGATTCACGCAGCATAGGCAGTTCAGACAAGTTTCGTGCAACTGCTGCGTGAAGGGACGTTGTTAAACCATCAAACAAGGTGAATGAACACAACCCCTCGCCAAAACCGATATATGGCAATAAATGTGCGACGTCAGAGGGGCAGTACTGCCAGAGCACTCGGTTCGGCACTCACAGTCGCCACAGGAATACGAATTTCGAGACAAACTGTTTACAGGAAACTGAATCATTCTGGCCTGTATGCCAGAAGACGAGCAGTTTGCATTGCGATCGTTTGAACTGGAGTTTAAAACATCAACATTGGAGTGTGGGAGAGCGGGCCAATGTGATATTCAGTGGCGAGTCCCGGTTTAGTCTGAGTGGTAATTCTCGGTGGGTAACGATATGGAGAGAACGTGGAACACGTATTGAACCAAGAAATATAACGGAAAGACATCATTTCGGATCAAGGGAGTAATGGTATGGGCAGGCATCATGATGGACGGCCGCTCAGACCTCCATTTCCTTGACACGAGCTCTGTGCCTGCTCAAAGATACAGAGACAAAGTTCTCGAGCCTTATGTTCGCTTGTTTCGAGGTGCTGTCGGTCCTGACTTTATATTCATGGATGATAATGCGCAATGTCACCGAGCGGTGCTGATTGATGACTTCCTTCAAACGGAAAACATCCAGCGCATGTCGTGGCCTGCGAACTCCCCTGATTTCAATCCTATCGAGCATTTATGGGATATGCTCGGGAGACAAATTGCAGCCCTCTTTGTTCATTTCCTAAAAGAAGTGTGTGTAAAGTGTTAAAACAAATAAGGATAGTTGCACTTCGTAGTTTTTTAATAACTTTAAGTAATGGTTAAAAAGAAATGTTTATAAAACTAAAGAAGAGATTAGATCGGTTGAGTTGTTTGTTATGCGCAAAAAATGGTATTGCTCTTTATTTTATTAAAAGTCTGGGCTTATTAGAAAATGACAACCTAGATTGGACCTTGTTCTCCTCTGAGTTATAACTGCCCCTTAAATTTCCTCCCTCCCGTTGCTGTTCTTATTTCCTTTCAGATACATTTTTGTTGTATGCCATTAACTTAATTTGTAAACATATTAAATTACACAAAAAAAACATTTTGTTTCATTATCTGAAGAGTTTCGCTTTAGAATAAACAACACTTCACATATATATTAAGAAACAAGAAAAATAAATTGTAACCCATTCAAATTTAAATTAGTTTCTAAAATAGTAAACATATTTTATCTTTTAATGTTTTTGTAGCATAAAATTGGGGCTATGAACATGAAGCGTAACTCGTACATTTGCAATGTGTGCGCCGTACTTCGATTTATTTATTTTTATTTTTAATCCAGTTTCAATTTTCCTCTTTGGAAATCTGTGATACATATTTGCAGAAAGATTAACTTATGAACAATTTTCCTTAATTTAGACGTGGGGCTATGTTTAAGAAAAGCTATCTATTTCATGAAAGTTAAGTCAAAAGTTACTTGAAGAGAATACAAGTTTGAGCAAGGGCGGACTCTCTCTCTCGGTCATAATAATTTTAAGGATGGCTTCACACACACACACACACACACAACGTCGGGATGCTCTTCTATTTGTATTCTTTACCAAATGACTCAAAACGCTAATCAAAAATAAGGAAAAATATTTCATCGGAAAGATAAATGTAGATTTCTCTCATTTTTCAAAAACACTGAGAAAACCTTCACCCATTTTTTATAGAAATTTATTTGGATTTGCTATAAATTGTAAGATGGAATACAGCAGTTAACATATCGTTGAATATATGCTAATCTCTTATGAACTATATAGTATTCTTTAAAACATGTATGGATTACTAAACTTAATATATATATATATATATATTATATATATATATTATATAATATATATATATATATATATATATATATATATATATATATATGTCCAAAAGTTAAGCATAATTGATAATTATGTGAATAAAGAAGGAACTGTAAATCAGAATGACGGGAAACGTGATATGCGAGTGTAAAATGGTTATAAAATAAGGAAGCAAATCAAAGAATGATAAATTAATTTTAATATCCAAAGTAGCTGTTTGAAAGGAAACTGAG
>BMAO01033360.1:0-116501 GCA_019973975.1 Trichonephila clavata
TAAAATAATGCACTTTGTAACGAATGATAATAGAGCGCCCTCTCCTGGCCATGTGAACACTTAACCAGTCAGCTTGCCGCCTCGGGGAAGGAAGGATGTGCCAATGTCCGCCCGCGCAAACCCCTTACTTGTATAGATTTTTCCTGTTTTTATGTAATTGTAACCGTGCTCAATTAGAATGTACCACCAATTAAAATTATTTGAGCTAGCCGCCGGAGTTATTTTTGAGTATCGGTTATAAAAATGTCGCCCAACTTACGGCCCGAATAATTATTTAATTTTAATATGACTACTAGTCTAACAAAGTTATCTTCAATATTCTGAACTGCTAGTTCATGAAGAAGTTTTAAAAAGTAATTTCTAAAATTGTAGCTACCGGCTACGAAGAAATTTTCGGATTACTAGAAAATTTATATTTCCTACCGGGAAATTAGAAACTTTGGATTGCATTCGTCTTCACGGAGCATCAGCTAAGTTTTCTTTTCTTTTGTTTTGTTTCTGATTCATTTTGATCTTTTATTGAATTTTACTTGTGTATTTATATTTTATGGTATAAATATATAATAACCATGATTTATTAGTCATATTTTATTTGAGTAATTCTTTTCCCTAGTAAGGAAACTCTTTCTACTTTTGTTCATTTTTCTCATTTCCTGTGATTTATGACTATTAGTGTACTCGTTTGGGGAACTTCTTACCCCCATTTCTGACCTTGAGTTTTCACTGCTTGTTCTGGTTCATGAACAAGATGTTTTGTTACTAAGGGCTTTTCCCCCGATTTTCTGTCTCTCACCCCTTGCCTGTGGTGAAAATCAGACGTTCTTTTTTTTTTCTCTTGTTCATTTTTCTTGGAAACTCGGAATTCAGCATCCCCTGTTCGTTTTGTAAAATTTGTTTATCCTCGATATTTTTCACTTTTTTTTGTTGACTCTTTAAGTTACTTGTGACGCCAGAGTGTCCCGGAAATTGATATTTCCTATTTAGTATTATAATTGCATGTTTTTTTTATTGAATTTTAGTGTTATGAAATTGTGTTTTATTTTCAACTATATTGAAGAATTTTGATCATATATAAAATATATGCGAATTTAAATGAAAGAAATTTTTTCTTTTTGTTAACAAAAGTATTTTTATTCAAAAGATTCATGCATATGTTTTGTTTCGACTTTGAATTTCATCAGAATTTCTTTTATATGTGAATTATTTTTATTTTCAAAGCTAAATTTTTGCATTCAGTCAAATATCTACAATTTTTAAACAGTATTTTTATTCCTGCAAAGGAGTAGTTTATATGTTGTTTTCGCTAAGTGCATCAGAATTTCTGTTTATCTGAATTTTCATTTTGTTTTCGAAGTTTAGATTTTGTATCCTATTTTTTAATAGTATTGTGTTCGAATATCCAATTCTTATAATTTTAGTGATTAGTTGATGCTCAGTTATAAAGGTTAACTATTTTAAAACTAAATTAACTGCATTTAATTTGTGGCTGTCGGATTTTATAATTGACAATTCCCCCCCCCCTCAAAAGTTAAAACAATGGCGTATCTTGCTAAAGCGCGCAAAGAGGACTTAAAAACACTAGCTACAGAATTGGGCCTCGAAGTAGGAGAAATAATGAAAATAATACATTTTAAAAATTTAATCATTAATTCGAAAGACTATGATGAACAGTTTACTAAAACTCTTCTAGAAACCATTATCAACACGAGGGTTCAGGCAGAACGTGAGGAGAAGGAGGAAAATGAATACAAACGAAAACAAGCCGAACTGAATTTAGAACTAGAACGCATGAAGTTAAGCATGACTGCTACTTCTTCAACTAACACTAGTGCTGCCGCAGAGAAAATAAATATCCAGCACCTCATACCCAGATTTGTGGAAACTTCAGACATTTCCACCTATCTAAAAATATTTGAAAGGCAGTGTGAGCAAGTTAACATAGGGGAAGTCGATTATGTAACACACCTTCTACCAATGTTACCTATTGATATTTCCAATATTATCTTGCGGGAACCTAAGGAGAAATTAGGAAATTACCAGCACATTAAGCAAGTGCTGCTCCAACGATTCAAGTTGAGTGCTGAATCGTTTCGAATTAAGTTCAGTACTCATCAAAAACAACCCGAAGCTCTGTGGAAGGACTTCGCGTATGAGCTAAACAATTACTTAGAAGAATGGCTACATAGCCTAGAAGTGAAAGACTTTAACTCCCTTAAGGATTTGGTTCTTACCGATCAGCTTAAGAGAAGAGTTTCGAGGGACGTTAAAGAACATTTCGTGGATATCTGGGGAGATATTAAAAGCTCATCTGAGCTAGTACAAAAATTAGACGATTATGAAATTGCTCGAGGTAAGACGTCGAAACATAAAGTTTTACCAGACGTAAGAAGAACTTCTTTCCCCTCAAAAACAAATAAACAAAGTAGTATTAGAACGGGGGATAAGGCAAAGGAAGCACCAAGAAAACCATTTGGAGGGCATTCGCAATTTGAAAGCCGAACTCCTCTGTCCTGCTATGGATGTGAAAAGCCCGGTTACATCAAGTCAAAATGCCCTGACTGTAATCCTTCAAAGGGTGATCCAGCTCACTTTGGAATTCTGCGAGTTAACAGTCTCTCTCCTTCCAACAGAAATGCTGTACTTAGGATCAGCGTAAATGGAGTCTCAGGAACTGCATTTGCGGACAGTGGTGCAAGTCATTCGATTGCAGGAGAAACTCTTTACAGTATCCTTCGTCAACAAGGAGCTGCTTTTGAGAAGACAGCCATATCCCTATCCTTTGCTGATGGAATCGTTACTCAGAAAGAAGTTATACGTACATTTCAAACTGTCCTTCTGGAAGGCAGAAAGTTTAAAACCCCCTTTATTATTTTGCCTGAAGCCAAAAACAACCCCACTCTACTTGGAGTTGACTTTCTCAAAAATGCTGGAATAGTACTAAATTTCAGAAAGAACTGTTGGACTTTTTGTGACGATTCCCGAAAATCGTACAATTTCGTAACGCCTTACCAGAGTACATCTGTTAATGTACTTCCTGTGGCGATAAAAAACTGTCAATTACGGGAAGATGAAGGACAAGAACTCCCTGGTTCTCAGCGTGTGGAACTTGATAGCTTGCTTAAAAATCATCACTCTATCTTCGAAGTAGGGGGAGAAGCTACTCCATTTATCGAACATAGCATCAACACTGAACACAACCGACCAATTTCAGTGCCTCCCTACCGGATAAAGCCAGCCAGGAAGGAGCTGTTGAAGAAAGAGCTAGATTCTCTGCTGCAACAAGGCATCGTAGTAGAATGTGAATCTCCGTACGCCTCTCCCGTTGTTTTGATTCCAAAACCAAGAATTGAAGAGAAACAAGATCAGCGAAAGGCCTTCTATGATAAAAGACATAGTCCTAGTCCCTTGTATCATCCAGGTGATAAGGTATGGGTAACCCTTCACCCCCTTAACAATGCTGCCCAAAAGAAAACAGCTAAATTCATGCCTAAAAGAGATGGGCCTTATATTATTGTGACTCAACGCTCTCCGCCGACTTATGAAGTGGCAAATCCAAACAACCCACATGAGGTTCTCGGACCTTATCATTCATCTGCTCTTCGTCCATCCATAGACAAGGACGCCACTCCAGTGATGCCTCTCAGAAAAAGGGGAAGACCCAGGAAAGACAACTCTGCTGGTTCCTCATCGAGGACGATACCTAGGAACCAGAGGGGGAGTGTAACGAATGATAATAGAGCGCCCTCTCCTGGCCATGTGAACACTTAACCAGTCAGCTTGCCGCCTCGGGGAAGGAAGGATGTGCCAATGTCCGCCCGCGCAAACCCCTTACTTGTATAGATTTTTCCTGTTTTTATGTAATTGTAACCGTGCTCAATTAGAATGTACCACCAATTAAAATTATTTGAGCTAGCCGCCGGAGTTATTTTTGAGTATCGGTTATAACTTTTTATAAGAATAAAAATGCAATGGAAATATTTGTAAATTAAAATGGAAAAATGTAAGAGTAATCTAACCAGAACTTCGAACCGTAATTTTTTTCGTTCCGGTTTAACTAAAAGGAAATATATTGGTTCATTTCTTGTTTTCGTTCCGCCAATTCTATAAAAAAAATGTAATTTTATCAAAATTTAATAGATTTATTCTTTTTTAATTGGTAAACAGTATGAATTGATACAATTAATCAGCATGTACGATACGAGTGATAAGCAGAGAATGGCGAGCATTGGCATGGTCATCCATTATCAAAAAATTGCATTCATCTACTAGGATCATGATATTCTGGTTTATCTAACTAAACAGTCTATATAGACATCCGTGGAGGATCGCATGCTGACATGCATAAAATATAACTCATACTGATATTTTTCCGAAAAAATTCACCTAGTTCATTCAACTGAATTAAATCTCCCTTCTACAAGTAGTTTCACGCGAAATTGAAACAGAAAAGTACTCGTAAACATCCAAATAGGAAATCGAGAAGCAATGTACCTGTAATGATAATTATATGGCTGACGTTAAATTAGAAAATATGATAAGTTGGTTACAGTGAAAAAATGACAGAAAATATGTCGAACCGAAATAAACCGATATTTTTTTCCGGTTCAGTTCCGGTTTTTGTTCGGACCAAAATATCGTCCCCCCCCCTTTCTATCTGTTTTCGGTTCAGTTCTGATTCGAAGCCCTGAATTTAATTTATCAGCTTACCTTATGAAATATAGAAGTGGTCTTCAAACTTTTTCGAATCAATGAATCCCTAGAACTATAAGAAGTTTTCGTAAAAAAAAATGTCCATTAGAAAACCACTTAGCTCTGCAAAAAGTTGTACTAACTGAACTGAATTGAACTCAGTGGCACAACAGCCCATGAGGGCCAAGGCCTACTGTACCCATATCAGAAAACGTGACATTGGAGCCTGAGGTGCAAAAGCAGATGTAACGATCAGGTGGTCAGTCTGATGCGAAAACCCAGTGTTAATTTCCCAAGCAAGTTTGGTACTCATTTATCGACCCACTAAAGAGTTGAAAGGCTGAATCGACCTTGCCCAGCCCGAGGTCTGAACCTCGGATCTGTGGTGTGGAAGCGCGATGCACTAACACTCAGCCATTGGGCTTCCGCTGTATTAAAAGAGTATAAAATTATTTCATGGAACCTGAAAAGGAAATAATAGAATAATCACAATCTAGTAGATTGTACATATAGGGAAATTTTTTAAAAAATATCCTTTTATAATTATAATAAATATTAAAAAAGTATTTCAAAGTAAAGTTACTTTATGTATGAATGAAATTATCATGTTTAACGACTGGGATGACTATCAGATATTTGTGGTTTTACAAACTTCCTAGAGAACATGAATCTATTTTACATTATAGTGTCGCCTCATTAGCCGAACACTGTTCGACAGTATTTATCAATTTTGATGCACGAGGGTGAGCAGAATGGATTCTTGTATTCTTCAAAAACAGAACGCGTATTTTTCTATCATGCCTGGGGACAAAACAAATATTGAACAGATTCTGGAAACACATTTAATGTGACCACACCTTTTCCTTCTCCCACACCCAAATGGTTTTAGATAAAAAAAATGGACACTCATGTTGAATAGTATTAATTATTTCGCTCCTACGTCCATGTGGGCCATGACGTTCTTGAATGGAAAGAATGTCGGCCTGTAGTGAGGAAGACGTACCCCGAAGAGTATTCCGAGTGTCAAAGTTGACAGGTTGACTGACAGACCTACCGTAATGGTGTGCAAAGAACGACGACGTAGTGATCTCTGTCACGATGGCCTTTTGTCTCAAAGAACCAATTGACTTTTGACCAAGAGAGAGGACTGCTTACAGACGTGACGTCCGCCAATCAGGGATTTATGAGGGGGCGTGAAAAAAACCAACCCAGGGGGTTTAAAAAGTAGATTCAGAAGGTGACGCGGATATTAATCTCCGAACACAAGCGAAAGAGGTGGCGGGGGCTACCACATCCAAGAGAATCAAGAAATCAAGGGAGTGCGAGGACATCTTGAAGACGGAGCCTGTGAGGCAACCTGGAGACATGCATCTGAAGATTTATGAACTTTACTTGGACTTGAACTTTTATCCAGTGGAAGGCTGTAAAGATTAGAATAATTAACAATGGATTTAATTTTTTTGAATAATATGTAAACAAAAAGCCTTCTGGCCAAAAACTGTGATAATTCTCGCTACAAAGAAAGGAAGTAATTTTGGGGTTCACGATGCTACATCATACTTATTTTATGAGTTTGTTTTCGATTTTTTCATTGACTCATAGAACCCCTGAATGTGCCTCATGGAACCCTAAGGTTCCATACAGCACAGATTGAAGACCACTGAATTATAAAAATCATATTATTAGTCTCTCTATATAAAAATGGATGTTTGTATACATGAAATCGCTTCAATTCAACACCATTCAACCGATTAATATGAACATTTGCATATGTATGTATTATTTTGTAGAGAAGGGTTTGTGTTATCCTCTTTTTTTACAGCTCTTCACAGGTGGTGCTACAGCAAAGCAACTTCTACACTGTTCATACAATCGTCAAGTTGCCAAAAATGATGCCAATTTGGCTCTATCACCCACATCTTTTCATTGAATCGCCATTATAATGTAAGAAGCGGCGTTGTTTGCATATATTACAATTTTAACATAAAATAAATACACCAGAAAGTAATATTAACCTATTAGACATCCATATATAAATTAATTACATTATTTTAAGCACTCTTTACACAAAATTTGTAACAATATGTTACTTTCACTGAGCAGAGATTAGCTTAGGAAGGTGTTTCCAAAAATCGACCCTCAAGAGAGTTATGGGGCGTTATAAATAAAAAAAAATCCTTTTTATCAGCTATTAGACCTTTAGACTTAAAATGTCAAAAATATGGTTCTTTTTTGTTTTGTTCAGCTGAGATATTCAAAAAGCTCTTTTAGTTGAATTTGCAATTCACGTAAAATTAACTCATTAAAACTTATTTATTTTTCAATCTGTATTGTTCAGTTTTTAAATTCACCCGTGAGAAGAACGGGTATACCAGCTATTCTTGTATATTTATACAGCAAATTAAAAATTAACCATATTTTATAATATCTTATTACATAATCAAATACTTATCTGTTTGAATAAGGCATACATTTTTTGCCAAGACACAAAACACAGTATAATCATTTATTTCTTTGCTTCTAAAAGTTAAATGTTGCACACTTTTATTCATTTTAGTTCTTCTTCGAAGATTGAAATTAAATCAGTTTTTCTTTTTTAAAGACTTTCAACATCTCCAGATTTATTTTACAACTTATCGACTTGAATTTTCAATTTATTATTCCAAGGCTACTTAATCCTTTTTTTTTTTTTTTACAAAAGAAACTTTTTCATTGAAAAGATATTTCGCCAGAATTAAACTAAAGTGAAATGAAAATAATAGATGACACGGGATTGCTTTTTATGAATTCTTAAACGAAAAATGATAAAGCGATTTACTTTCTTATTTAAAAAAAATTGCATTTTTCCATTTTTGCTACGGATTAAATTTAAATAATTAATTCTGGGTGCTTCAAACGACGTATCTGGTGGAAAGCCCATTTCCAATTACAAGAAAAAGGTACTCAAATCAGTAAGAATAAAGTAATTTTATTTCTATTTAATTTCCTTAATTGATTTCAGCACTCTACGCACAGGAAAAACGAGATATAATTTAAATTAAAATGCTAGCCTTTATAAAAAAAAGTGGAACTTATCAAGAAATCCTATTAAAAAGGCTTAAAATTTCAAAAAATACAATTATTTATATTTCTTGTACTTCTTTTTCTTATCTATCATTTCTTTGTTTAGATTTCTCGTATTTTTTAAATATGGAGAGAGATAACTTCATGTTTTCCTTTTTTGCTGAGTTTTTAATTAAATATCTTACTTATTTAAATTTAATTGTTCGATATTTTAGATAGGAATACACTTTACCATTCTTAAAAATGATTAAAATTGTTCTCTTCTACGATTCATATCACGTTTAAATAATACTAAAAACGAAAATAAATATTTTGATATATGAATAATTAAATTCTTTATTTTTTCACTTAAAATTTTGGTTACCTGTTACTTAAATCAATTTTTTTACTTCAATTCCAAAGGGATCATTATTTTAGCTATTATACTTTTCTTTTGTATTTCTTTAGGCAAGCTTAGCATCAGAAGTCAAAGTTCTTCTTTAGAAGTCTGTTTTTTATGTTTAAAGGGATATCATACTTTCTTAATTATGTATAACAATTTAAAAAGTTTAAAATAGTGTTACATCTCCACGTATTTTTAAGAAATTTAGTTCATCAGTAACCAAAGAAACATTTTTTTTACCAGCAACAAATCAAGTTTTTATATTAACATATAAATCCTTCTAGTTTTATTCATTGCTTTTCCTGAATATTGATTTTTTCGAGAAATTGTTTATCAACAATAAATCAAGTTTTAGTCTATGTATAAATTAAATAAGTTCTAGTTCTTAAATTTTTCGCACATTAAAATTCTAATAATTTCTTGTTTTCTTATGCCTTATCGAAATAAATACTATTAAAAACAAAAAATTGTATACAAAGTTGTGTAGAAAACTTTATTCAGATTCAAAACGATTATTAATACACTATATTATAAAACAAAAATAATTATTAGGGAGGTATTACAATAAAACATTCTAATTTTTTATGTTTTGAATTAGGATAAAAATACTTACCGTAAAATTAGGCGTATAACGCACATTTTAAGCATAAAAAAAGGATCGAAATTTAGGGGTGCGAGTTATACGCCGGGTATAAAAATGAGAGCCTTAAAAATAAACAAAAAAGAAGCATAGAAAACAAATTTGACTTCCACGTATATCGAAATACTGCTTATTTAAAAGAAATGGCCTACCTTATGAACTTGAAGGGTTGTAGTTCTAGAAACATACTATTTTTTTGGAAGCATGGAATTATACTTCTAATAAATGACTTCAAAACATAAGAGCATTGAGCAAGTACATTTCACGTTTCTTCGTAAAAAAAGGGCACGCGTTATACGGCGAATATACCTAAAAATTAAAAATTGCAACTTTAAAGTATAGGTGTGCTTTATACGGCGGTAGCGTTGTATGCTAGATTTTACGGTACATACAAATTTTTTTTTGTAGTTAGGATTTAATATTTACTATAGGATTATTCTCTTGCTATATTTAACGATATAAGTATCACTTAAAATATAATTTATTGAGATAATTAAAAACTTATCTAGGTATAAAAGTGTTGGAACAAAAATGTAGCTTTATAGTTTAATTGAAGACAAGTTTTAATTAATGCTTATGAGACTTTAAATATCTTAATGTTTATAAGAATGACATTGAATAAAGTTTAGAAGGGTTGGAAGTACAGTTTTTTATGTATGGGCATCTCAAAGACATATTTTCATGACCTTTTCTACAAGCAAATAAAGTTATTTATCAAATAATGTGTCTTTGTAGAGTATAAGCTTTATTATAATTCAATACTTTGTGGAAATATTGACTGAAGTATAAATATTTTTACCAAATAATTAAATAAATTGATGATTATAGAAACTTTAAGGTTTTTAAAGATTTAAAGAATTTTGTTTCATGACTAAGATTGTGTAAAAGGAGAAATTTTAGTTTTTTACAAAACATTGCTGGAATTCCATTATTAAATTGTATGCCTTATAAGTAAATAATTAAGTTATAGTGTTCTCTCTAAGTAAAAATTATGTTTACATCAGTAATGATACATTTAGAAATTAGTTTGTTATAAGTAATAATTATATCATAATGTTGTCCCTTTAAAAATAGTTATTGAAATCAATATTTAAATGAAGCTAAAATAATTTTCTGATGGAAAAAAGTTCTAGTCATATCAATTAAAAATTAATAGTTTTAAAAATTTTATAGATATGTTTTACTTTTATAGATTTTTCTATGTTCAAGTTTAGTAAAAGCTGTGATAATAATATTTCTATAATTAATGATTATAAAATAATAAACGTTATTGAGCATTTTAGGGCATTATGTATCCATTTCTGATGAGTCGTAACAGAGATACAGGTAAAATGACTTATGAATAATTTAATTATTTAAAATTAAACAGTTAATGTGCTGTGCAACAATAAATTTTTACTTTTTAAAAGCATTTAAATAAACAATAGAATTATTTTACGATGGTAATAAAACCGGAAATAAAATTCCAACATTTTAAGTGAAATGCAACATTAGTTTTGTGTAAACGTTTTTTTTTGTGACACAAATAAAGTCTTCTAAGCGAATTTGGGGAGGGTAGCTCTATCGCAGAACTTTTCCCTTCGCTTCTTTAATCTTGTTTGTGAATTGAAGTGAGATGAACGAAAGGGATCTTTTGAATTCCGTTCACCATTCAGAATTCTAAAGAAAAGTCAGGTCCACAGAAAAATCGAAAGAGAAGTACTTCACCAAACCTTTATCTAATCAAGAGAAAGATCGGGGAAAACCGCTTTGGAATCTGTTCCTAAATGTATTTATTATTTTAAAAAAATTCAAATTAGATACCCCCCCCCCCCCGTAATAAATGAAATTTTTCAAAATATTTCTGAATAGTTTTGTAATATCGAATTACGGAGAAAATGAGAGAGGAATGTAAAATTTTATACTTTCTTCTTTTGAATGAGATATGTTTTATTCTCATAAAAATTAGTTTGTATACCGTTCAATTGCTTTATATTTTTCATGCAATCATATTACGCGTTATATTTATTTATATAGAGAAACTAATAAATAAATGATAATTTTTTTAGATTAGAACTTATCTGCTCACTGCATAAACACGTACTTCTTTGTATTTTCATCTGAAATGAATAAATTTATATTTTGCTAGAAAATTAAATTTGAGTTTATGGTCTGCATGTTCAATATTTGAAATTTATGATTCCAAATAATAATAGCTAGGTTTCTTATTGGAACTTTTTTGATTTACACAGCATTAAAATATACCAAAAGCACATCATATATCAAGAATTTACCCAAAGCACATCATATATCAAGAATTTACCCTAAGCACATTTTCTTTAACAAAAAAGATTGGTTGAAAATTAGAAATAATATTTAAAGCTCAGAAGAATACTTCAAAAGTTGCACGTGATGCTTAATATGTTTTTGCCACTATTGTGTTTTTTCTAAGTTGTATTTTCTTTAGAAAAATAACTGTCCACACTCTTTAATGGAGAAATCTGCTAAGTTTTACTTACACAAATGTAGTTTTTTATTATTTGATCTTAAAGAATTTTCTTTGTTTGCTCCTGCTCTTAAGAACAATTCCGTATTTCCTATTTTTATTTAATTTAAAATACTTTATATTTTGAAATATATCATTATTATTCTTTAAGTTTTGAATTTCTATTCTTCACCCATAAAATAACCCATACTGCTATTTTTCTCCTTCAATGGAAAGAGAAAAGTTTGGGGGGGGGGGGTATATCTTATTACAAAACATTTATTTACTTTTTATTTATACTTTATTCTTTATTTACATGTAATCTTAATCCAATCGTTTTAATTTACGTTACAAAATTTTATAAAATAAATATCCTCTCTATATTTAATTTTTAAGACTTAGATTTCAGAAAAATTTAAAATGTGGACTTTAAGATTTTTGGAATAAAATTAAGAAGTATTTAAGGCTTTAAATAACATGAAATATTAAAAATTTAAAAAAAACTAAGTGGAAAATACTGCCAATAAAAATTCCATTTTACTCCATTTTCAAATATTTCCTGAATATATCTGTCAATAGTTATCGGAACGTAGCAGCATAGAAATACTTTTTTTTAAGATATCCAATTACTTTCGGGTGAATATTAACGTCGCCCTGTTCAGCTACACGAGGGCTTTTCGCGACGGACCGCGTAATTTTGAGCCATGGTCAAGCGACGTGGACAACACCTGAGCTGACATCCCCCTTTCTTAACTACTACACCAATGGGAGGACATTTGTGCTCTCGACAGATTTAACGTGCATCGCTCCCCTACACGGCGGATCTTTAGTGGTACTGGGCTCGAACTCATGACACGTTAGCCATGATCCGATGTCTTGACCACTTGGCTACCACAGCCACCCAACTATTTTTGGAACCTTGATTTTAAAAAAGCGCATAAATGGATAATTTTCATGATATTTAGTATCACTTAGATTAGAATACATGTATAAATTTTTTTTTAAGGATATTATGACAAAAAATTATTTAAATGCAACGTTTTTACAAAAAATAGCTTAGAATAACCTATTTTAAAAAGGGTTTTCTTTTTTATAAAAATGCTTCTATAATAATAATATTTTGCTTATATAAAATAGGCTTCTTCCGGGGCCTAAACTAGGAATTTCGAAAAATTCACATTATTTGCAGAGTTACTACCAATTGAAATAATTATCGGTATTTTTTTTCTTAAAATTTCTCCCCTCTGTTGTATTAAAATATGGATAAATCCATTTCTAAGTTATATAATTCAAAAATCGTAGTTTAAGCTCTGTACAGAGGTCTGAGCTATATAAGGCAAAATATTATTATTATAGAAGCTTTTTTTCATAAAAGCAGAATGTTTTGAAAATTGGTCATTCTCTATTAATTTCTTTGTAAAAATATTGTATATCAATAATTTTTTATTGTAATAATATAATATAAAAATTTTTATGCACATATTCTAATCTAAGTGGCACTAAATATCATAAATATTATTCATTTATAGGCTTTTGCAAATTAACGCTTCCGAACGTAGTCGGATGCCATAATAATTCATTCCATTAGATAATTTGAAAAGAAATACATTAGTTCTTATGTATTATACTGTCGATCCGTTTCACAAAATTGAAAGATCTTGTCAAGTGCTATTTGTCATCTCTTGCATGATTAAGTTTAATGTGTTTGAGCAGTCGCTAGAGCAGTTTTCCACTATTTGGCCACATATCACGAAATTTGACAACATTTCATTGGAAGAATTAATTGATGATATAATACGCAAGTACTGGAATGCCTTAAAGTTGTTTAAAAATATTAAGTTTCCGGTATTACATTGACTTAAATATGCTAAAAATTCACCTTTAGATACATACAAAATTAAACTTTTCCCCTAAATTCTCATCTGTGCAAGAATCTTTTAGAAAAAATCGGAGCAGGACGTGTTATAAAAATTAAACATCATTGATGAATCAATGAATTAACTACTAATTAATGAATTAGTTAACTACAGTAAACCTTCTTTAATGCGGATCCATTTAAACTGGACGTAGTTTGGAAATACAAATATATTTAGCAAACATAATTAAAAATTTGGGTTAGAAAAGTAGCAATTTCTTTTTTCACCTAATACCTTTCAAATTAGTAATTGATTGCTTTGAATTTTATCTCTTGTGCAATTATTTACACATTTTGCTTCACATCATTCCAAAATGTTTTGCTCTTTTTACTGCACAGTGCTTAGCTATGTACCTTGGTTCATTTTATAGTTATTTTGTTTAATCTGGGCTATCATTAATCCTAGTGACCCAGAGCTCCAATTTGTTCGGATTAATATGGATTTACTTAATGTTACTAATCTACTTAATGGTACTATTAAGGGATAAATCCGCAAACTACTTAAGGATAAATATTCATGTACTTCAAATTCAGTGGTTATGTATAACATTTTAGTAACTGAATTTCGTTAGTTGAGGTTAATTTTTTACTTAGTTTAAATTTTCACATGTTAAATATTAGTGTGTTATATTTTACACTCCGTTTTCTCTTCGTCCTATGTGTTCCATATAAAACTCATAATATATCAAGTATTTGACCCATTAATAGTTTCGAGTACGGTATTCAAAGCTTTTCGTAATAAGCTTAAAATTTAAGGAATATTTTTACTTTTTATTGCTGCTGTTACTTCAATTTTAATTTTCAATCATGATTCGTCTATAACTTTTAATTGTTTTTCTTGTTTATTTTTTCTGGTAGATGACTATGCACTCTGCGCTCATACTAAGATCACTGAACATTTATACACTCCATAACAAAAAAAAATGAATAAATAAATAAAATAAAAAACGACGCACCAAGAACGAGTAGCTTGGCAGAGACAAAAATTGGTGGGTTGAAAGATTATGTAAAGAATAGGAAATGATTAAAATTTCAGAGAAATTGAAAGATTTATTTTAGAGTTATATAGTTACATAGTTACATAGCTCAAAAAGGTGTTGACCTACCTCTAGCCTGGATGCAAGCTGCCACACGACGTGATACAGAGGGATAAAGTACCCTGATGGTTTTCTGTGGTATTTCTTGCTAAATTTGCTCCAATTGTAGAGCCAAGTCATCAATATTCCATGGTTGATGCAGTCACCTTCCCCCTAATCCCAGACATCTTCGATTGGAGAGGGATCTGGAAATCTGGCTGGCGAAGGAAGTGTTGGACAAGCTGTAAGGCAGTTCATAGGAACACGCATCATATGTGGTCTGGCATGACCTTCCTGAAAAATATGGCCAGGGTACTGCAAAAGGAACGTTAGCAACGGTAATCGTCGATATACCGCTGTGCTGTAAGTGTGCCTCTAATGGCGACCAAAGGGGTTTCGGCTGTCAAAAGGAATGGCAACTCAGACCATAACTTATGGTTGATTGCCTGTGTGGCGTGTAATCGTGAAAGCAGGATAGCCCCCCCCCCCGGTTGTTTCCAGACATGTCCTCGATGATCCCCAGGACACAGTTGGAAGTGGGATTCGTCGCTAAACGCTATACGTCGTCAGTCAGCATGATTCCAACCTGATCTAGTCAAGCATCACTGTAATTTGTCTCGAAAATGTGCAGGCGTAAGTGGCAGGTGGCGTTGTGGTCGGTACGACGGTAAATTTTGCTCTATTAGCCGTCTGTGTATGGTCATGTTGGACACTCGTACGAGGTCGCATGTCTGATGGTTGATAACAATGAAAGGCACTGGGACAGCTGATTGACAATCAATCTATACTCCGGATTTGCTGTGGTCCTAGGTTGACCATCATGACGCTGAAATCTGCCATTGTCTAACCATTCTTGCCAGCATCTTCTAATGGCCGCACCGCTTCGACCCATATGACGAGTGATTCTCCGATTGGCCAAACCTGCTTTTTCAATCCATTGATACGACCTCTTTCAAACTCTGACAGTCGCTCGTAATGAGCTCAAATCCTGCGACGAGGCATTTTGTCAGACTTTGAAAGGTCTCCTAAATCACAATGCAACAAAAATTTGACCATCACATTGAGAATTGCTTCTTACAGACACCTGCGCAGTTCCGATGCTTTTAGCTCCAACTATTCATTCATTGGACACCAAATTTTAATCATTTGCATGTTCGGTACAAATGGCTTTGCATACTAAAGTTCATTATAATCGGGCAACTCCTTCTTGGTGCACAGTTTTTTTCCTTTTGTTTTCTTATAGGAGTGTGTATTCCATATAGGTATTGCACTTTTAGAAATTTAGGAATTTTTTTTTTAAAAAAAAAAGCTATTAAGGTATATTGTTTTTCTAATTTTTTGAAAAACTATTATGGTATCTAAAAACCCCCCAATCTTTAAGTTTAAATTATCGGCCGTTTTTTTAACATTATTAATTTTAAAAAAAACTATAATTTTTATGAAATTTTGAAAATTTTAAAATGCGTTCTTATGTTTATTTTATCAGAATTAAATAGATTGTCAAAGAGCTATGTTAGTAATTAAGAGAGCTTGGGGGTATTTTTAATTATTATAGTACTTGAAAAGTATTTATAAGAAGTTTTCAAAAATTTCAAAAATGTGTATGAATTAGATAAAATAAAAGTTTTTACTAAACTCAATTTTAATTCTTAAGTAATATTATACAGTCAAACCTCCATATTACGAGTCTTTATATTACTAATTTATCTATATAGTGAATTTTTTTCTGGAACCAAGAACACATTTCACGATTTTCTTCGTAAAATAATCTCCCAATAGCGAAGTGCATTTTCTATATAACGAACATTTTTTCTTTTGATTACATTTTTTTCTTCTCATTTTTCATGTATTTCTGAACATTTCAAGTTGTTCTATATTTTAAGACATTTTATGGTGGTCATAAATTTCGAACTGGTTTCATTAGGTGCCTAAATTACCGAGGGCAATATAATTCTGGGCAATTCGAGTGCAATAGTAGTACAACCCTTAACTCCCACTGTCCAACTCACTAGAAACCCCTCAGGGGGCTCACCTTCTTTAGGTGAGTACGGGTGTCACAATCCCGAGGTACCCTAGTGATCTTTTCCTTCGACCAAGGGGTTTACTGTCTTTGGTAAACACGGGTGTCACGACCCCGGGGTACCCTAGTGATCCTTCTCTATTTTCGACCCTTCGTCTTGTCATTCCATATATTTTATATTTCATCGGATTTTTTAAATACTTTAACAAACGTATGGCGCAGTTTAGCCAAAATTGGCTCTTGCGCCAGTAAACACTACAATCACTCACTCACTCACCCAACTCACTAGAAAAATCTTCCACATCCCCTGTTACCCTAAGTGGAGTTGTCTCGTGTCCTGAAACTAGTCTTCGTTCATTTGTAGAGTTGATCAGTAGTATTGGTAACTTCGTTTCTTGTAGTTCGAAGTCAAAATCTATGTGCTTGAAAACAATTTAATACTTCAAGAAGTGGATAAAGGCGTCAAGGATATTGCTTTAAAATTTGGTATTGCTCTAAATAGCTTATCAATTCTTATAATAAAATCGAGAAAAATTACAAAATTATGATTTATTGAATTCTTGTTCAAAATATTTCAGAACATGTGGCTATGAAAATGCGGATCAGGCATTTTTGAAGTGGATACTCACAATGCAAGATAAAAAAAAGTTCCGGTCTCTCGATCTTTCGTAATGGAGAAAGCTCTTCAATTTGCGAAGGCATTGGGGTACGACCAATTTCTAGGTAGCAATGGATGGCTAGAGAAATTTAAGGAAAGACACGGAAAAATACACCTGAAGGGATTTTGTGTGTATTGCAAAGATGTCAGTCTTATTATAAAACAAAAAAATTTTTCAAGCTGAAAAAAAATAAAAAAAACTTAAATAAAATTAACAGATTTTATGAGTAAATAAATTTAATGACGCATGTGATAATGTATGTTTAGAATTTCTAGAAAAAGATATGATGTATGCTTTAAATTAGAAAGTGTCCTTAAAAAATTCATTGATTTTAACATAAAATTAGTTTCTTATTGTTGAAAATACAGTATACTCCTCGACATTCTTTTTTCTTGTTTTCTTTCTTTGCAGTTTTTTTTATGGGTAAGATATATAAAAAAATAAATATTAATTTACAAAAATGCGGGAATAATTCCTTTTTTTAATGTGTAGTGTTTATGAATTTAAAATTTGCTTTATCTGACTTATTTACATTGAAAAATGATTCTTTATATAACTATATAACGAATTTTCCGTATAATGAACTTTTGGAGGGGGGGGGGATTTAGCAACTTCGTTATATAGAGGTCGGACTCTATTTATATTTGCACTTATTTCTTTCAAAGCTATTAAATTTTTAAAAATAAAATGGGAATGATTATTTTACAGTTCTTTCTCTTAGTGAGGTTTTTTCTTACCTTACATCAAACAGAATTCAGTGCTATGTTTTCAGAACACAAACACGTAAGACTTAAGCTCTTATTCATGAATTCACATAAATGTCGTTTCCCTTATCGATTTATATCTCATCTGTAGTTTTCCTTCTATAATGATAGTCGTTTGAGAACCTCTCTTAGGCTGAATATGGAGGTTTAGAGTTGGAAAGTTTTTATGGAAGAATAATATCTTTTCGATAAAAGAGGAAATGCTGAGAATCAAAATTCGATTATAAGAATAATATTAAAGGAGAAGGGAATCATTCAAACCTGATCTCGATGTGTGATATATTTCGCTGTCAGAAGTATAAGACAAATTATACACATCGAATGAAAGGAAAATGGAGATGTGTATGATTTTGAGGATTAAGCGCTTTGCTTGAAACTCACTCAGGAGGAAGAATTCTGTGAAGGATTAATAATGAAGACAAGTTTCTAGGAAAATAATTCACTGGTTGGAAAGAATTTTAGCGAATTCAGCTCTTTGAGTTTTGTTGTTAGATATTCGAATAATGAAGACTAAAAGACCAATCAAAAACAATAACCTTTCTATAGAGTGGTGACTTGAAGTCCCAGTACCACTATTCACCGTGGAACTCATGCCCGTTAAGATGTGTGACAACCTTCTTTTAAATATATAAACTTTCAACTAAATAAACAGTTTTTTATTTGAAATGGGACATAAAGCTCGGAATTCAAGTACAATTTTTACAAAATTATAAACAATTTTGGATATATTGGAAATTTTGAGTGAAATTTTAGGGAAAAATTGCAGTTACGATAAACCTTGTATTGAAAATTCTAATTAATAAACTCAAATAATATTTATACAGTACATAAATAACAATATCATCTGTGCTTAGAGCTATAAGATTTGTAATATTTTTCAAAGTTTTTGAAATATGTCGTTTTTTTTATGAAAGAACTCAATTTTTTATGAAAAAAAACTTATTTTCTCACAAAGTGCAATAAAATACATCAATATATACACAGATATCAGATTATGGTCTAAATACAGATAAAACTAAATAAAACATTTTTTGAAAATTTCTATTCAATATCTTAAAAAGAAATTCTGTCGTAAGCTTTACCGTGAAGCAAAAAATTGAAAAACATATCTTCGCAGGAAATGAATGCATTTAAAGGTTTTAATACAGTGTGTAAGAAATTTTCTACTTAAAATGTACATTTTTTAAACTCTCTATATTTATAGGTCAAGCTTTCCTTAGATTTATGCTTAACTAATTCGGACTTTTTTTAACAACCTTTTTCAGTTTCCTGGAGAGTTTTAAGGACTATAACAACTGTCATTCTTAGTGAAATTTTGATAAAAAATTGCAGTTACGATCTTTTATAAAAAATTCTAATAAATGTATTCAAGTAACATTTATACAGTACATAGATAAGATATTTATATGTGTGTTAGGAATTAAAAGATTTGTAATACCTTTGAAAGTTTTTTTAAATATACCAATGTAATGCCAAAACTCTATTTTTTAAAAAAATTAATGATTTTTTTCATAAAAAAGCAATAAAGTACATTAATATATACACAGAGATTAAATTTTGATTCATAACACAGATAGAACTAAATAAAACATGTTCTGAAAATTTCAATTCAATATCTTAAAAATATTTTGTGCAGGGATCTACTTCCGGTTTTGTAAACTCAATTTTCGGTTTACTAATTATGCTATAACTTTGCTTCTAAATATCGTAGGAACAAAAATAGAGTGCGTTTGAAATCTTAAATGTATGGGCTATAAAATAATAGCATAAAAGAAATTTCGAAAATTTTCACCAAAACGGCGAATTTTGGGTTGTCACATACCTTAAATCTGTCTTTATTCAAAGCCCTTATGTTGATAGAGCGTAGGTTTGTAGAGTGAAAACTCAGATGTCGTCTCGGATGTAAAAATTACGAGGTCCGTCACCAATGGTCCCAAGTTGGTTCGAAAAGCAACCATAAGAAACAGCCAATCACTCGAGGAAAACAATACTTTGGTTGAAACTAGCTCATGAGGAAGGTGGCTGCTGTAGACCAGTGGTCAAGATAACGGACTGGTGGCTGGAGTATCATGATTTTAAGCCCAGTACGTACCACTGAAGACCCGCTATGTAGAGGAGCGGTGAACGTTAAAACTGTCGAGAGCTCAAATGACCTCCCGTTGGTGTGATAGTTAGAAGAGGGGACCTCGCAATTTTGATTTTTTCACTTGACCATGGCTCAAAATTACGAGGTCTGTCGCCAAAAGCCCTCGTGTAGATGAACAGTGTGCGAAGTAAATATTCACTCACGCTCATGAGGAGGTATTCTGTGATGGACTAGTATTGAAGCCAAGTGTCCAGAAAAATAATTTGTTAGTTCATTTTTAATAATTGATGAATTAGTTAAAATTTTAAGGGTTTTTTTGCATGTGTAGAAATTTTTATTACATCCTTCTCCTATTGTATATCTTTATATAATTATTTTTAGAAACTACAGTCACTCTACGATACAATAACTATATATGCAGTAATTTATTTTATCCTTGCAATATTCAATCTGAAATTAGTTGTTTCCTAATGGTTTTTATTATATTACGCACAGTCCAAGTTATGCAAAAATTATGTGTGAAAGACAAAAAGAACATTCGGATTGAAAAAATGACAGATATAAAAGAGTAAGATTTTGCAGTAAACTAAAGAAAAGTAATTTAAGACTACACAATACCCTACAAATTTCAGAAATACCAATTTTTTTTTGCATTTTCTTGTGGCTTATATCATTGGAAAGTTTGCTACCAAATTTCAGATCTGACAACAAATTAGTTTTAAAGATGTTTGAAGTTTCCTGAGCTCAGGTTTCGGTTTCATTTTAAAGTATTTTCCACTCTTAAATTGAATTAATTAAAACGATTTTTGAGCATTATCAACTTTTTCAGTGTGAAATGCTTATTAATTCCAATTTTCAGTACTAAAATCATTTCTGCTTGATTATGTTTTGGTATTTTTTGAGTTCTCATAATTACTTAAGATTTCTAGGCCAATTTTTGTTTGTAAAAAAGTTTATATAACTCAGTAGATTTTTCATTAATTTTTTTACTGATGAGAGAAAGACCATGGCAAAAACATTCTCAGGTTTCTGTGAGACAAAATATTTGAAAGGGAGATGGAGTACTAATGAAAATATATCTATAAATCAGTCCTTCACTAATACTGCAATAAGACTTCTGAATACAAGTATTGCAGATAAGACTGAATCTTTCCATGATGTGCCCGACTACATTATAACAAACATATAGTAGTGCTATATTATGGTATTTGAAGTCTTATGGGTGACATTCAAATTTGTTAAATTTCGCAAATGTTAATCTAAAAAAATTAAATTTTTTGTAAAAATCTGGAAATTTTTGGCTTAAGTTAGTATCATTATTATGTTGTACATATAAATGCTTCGTGCTTCAAAACTTTTGTGAAAATATTTTGTTAAGATTAGGTTGTGTGAATAAATAACCCGTCGTCGTTACAAACACTATCATTGATATGCAAAAGTATTTTTTTTAATTAAAAAGAATGTTTCCAGTCATAATTAATTGAAGTAGTGTTTTGATATAGAACACATATAAGTTGGAAAATATCATATTAAAACTTAGAGCTTTACAGGCAATACTGGTTTTTGTTTTATGCCTTTACAAACGTTAAATGCGGTTTTCTCAGACATTTAATTTTGAAGATGTTGGTGTGTTTTAAACTCTAAGGCTTATTTTTTGTTCAAGATAGAGTCTTTAAATTTTTGTAGATACTCCCAAACGTATATTCTATAAAATTTAGTATGGATATAGGTCTGAGATTTTTAGTTATTTTTTTAAAAAAATGTCAAACATAATATTTTAAAGATATTCGTGTTTTTTCCAGGCTTAGCTTGAAAAATAATTATTAAAAACAACAAGGGAACGGATTTTCTAATCCATACTAACTTTTGTTTGGAATAATCTAAGAAACATAAATCACTTAAAATGACTAAAATTTTTTAAAAAATTGGACATTTTATACAAGTTTGAAAAAACTTCAAAAATTCTTAATTTTTTTAAAATTGTAAAATAATGAGTGGTCAAACTGACCTTTTTGCTTCCAGAATCAACTTAATAATATAACATGAAAATAAAACATAAATTATTTTTAATGTTTTTGTTGCCAAAAACTTTTTTGAAAAAGAGTGCTGTGTGAATGATAAAAATTTTAAACAGTCAAATTGTGTAAAGTTAGAAATTATGCAAAAACATTACGATAACAATTCTTAAGGTCATTGCATTGGCTTTTTTTTTCAGTTAAAGATTTTATTAAGAACATTTCTGTTACTTTAAGGTAATTAAAATATAAAGCAGCGTTCTCCAAGTTTTTTTGAGGGTGTGGCGAATGAAGTCTAAAATTATTATAATTTTATCTCGTATTATATATATATATATATATACTAGATATGTGTGTGTGTGTTTGCGTATTTAAATAAAAAGCAGATTATTATTGATCTATTTTTAAAAAAGAAATGTATTTTTAAATAAATTACAAATTTACGATAATTATAATTTTATGTGAGCAATGTGTAGGGAGTTATTTTTTTTGTTAAGGTACAATTTACAGATTTATGATGATAAGCTCACCAGATGCTAGTGAAAACAAACACAACGACCAATAAGAGAACTTCACAGTTACATACTTGATCAAGCACTCGCAAGTGACCATGAGCCTACCTTTTCGGCTTACCCCTGCAATGTTTTCCCGCCATGCAGCTGCAAGATTGGCTTTACTATGCAGATAACGTTACTCCGTTTATTCCTAAACGTGCACCCCTAAAATATTGTGGGATCCTTTTATCTAAAATCACGCCGACAATGGCCATGAGAAAAACAACACTCCTCCTGCGAGCCGAGCCTCGAGTGAAATTAGAGGTGTAAGAAGGGACCCTACCCTAAGTATCACTTCGTGTAATCCCTTGGAGAGGGTGTACCTCGTATAGGCGACAACCAAAATAAAGATAAGTAAAATATTGAAAAAAAAAAAAGATTAACTATCTGTAAAACATGTTACATTTTCAGTGTAATTGTGACTTTCTTAGGCTTGTCGAATAGTGTAGTTCAGTTGCTTAAAATTATATTTCGGAAGATACCCAAATATATTCATGAACTTCAAAATAGTTTCCTGCGCGATGTTCTTTTCTCAAGTTTCTTTACTATCGTCAAAATAATAGAACGTTGATTTGTACACAATTTAATCCCTTAGGATTCATTTCAAAGATTTCATAAATTGTTTCAATAGTTCGTTTAGAGATTTGATACAAAGCTGAGCAGTTATTAAAAAAGATTGAGACAATATATTATGACCAATAATATATATTTAAATTTCTGTATTTATATATGTGAGTGTGTGTTGTTGTTGTATATAACGGTATTGATCATGCGGGAACGATAGTTTAAATTAATAATTACCTATAATTTTAACATTAATGAATAACTTAGGATTTCACATAACAAAAATAATGCTTATAATAATAAACTAAATAAATGATCGAAATTTTCAAAAAAAATTTAAAGTTTTGGTGCCATTTAGTTGACACACATGACTAAAATACTCTTGAATTTAAAACACAACAATTTTACTTTTGAGAAGAAAGCTTGCTAACGTCATTAGCTTTGTGCGGCGAGCCTCGCCTAACAAGAGACAAATTGCAAATGACACATATCACATTCTATTACACAAACAGCTTTCAAAACAAACAACATGTTAACTATCGCGAAAAGTATAAATACATCTATGGAATTGGTAAAGATGTGACAAGAAATAGTTATTTTACTCAAAAAGCATATTAATAAGAATTGAAAAGAAATAAAGCATATCATTTAAAGGAACATAGAAATGAACAGTTAATAATAAAAATACAGTTTGGTTAATAATAATACAATTCAATTCAAACAAGTTTAAAGAGAAATAAAAACTAAAAGATGCTTTAAGTTATACGATATTAATTCATATATTTAGAATATTTTGATTTATCCGATTGAAAACTTTCAAAAAATTTGTAACTAGGCATTTTATTTTCTTTAAGAATTGAATGATCAGAATTAAATTGTCTATTATATATTACTGTTATTTCTTTTACCGTTCTATCGCAAAGTAAAATATTATCATAATGTCCAAAATGATTAATTTTTGGAAGTATTTAATTGGAAGTGTTTTACTCTTTATAGGACACACTATAAATATTTATATTGAAAGAGTCTTTAAAAGAGCATTGGTTCAAAAACCAACCAAGAACTTCTAAAAGACAGACTAGGTTTAAGAATCAACCAAGAAATTCTAAAGGACATACTAGGTTTAAAAATCAACCAAGAACTTTAAAAAGACAGACTAGGTTTAAAAATCAACCAAGAACTTGTGACTATTTTTTGAACATCATATGGTTGATCCATGAACATTAATCTCATGACCGTACTCTACACTTATCAGAGGAGAGGATATAACTAACTTTCTGAGCCGCAAATATCCCACTATTCAACAGGTAAGTGTCTTTTTATTTTGTTTTTAGTGGGCAATGACAAATGTTATTTTTAATTATTGAAAAAAATTGGAAGACAATAGTGTCAAATATCTCGTTCTAAAGAGCAGTTTCTTTTACAGAAATAGCTGTTAGTGATGGAAGTACGGAGAATAACCATCTCTTTCATGTTTTTAGTTTTAAACTATTGCAAAAAATACGGAAAATTGAACAATTAATGATATGAGGGAAAATAAAGAGAAAAAATATGGAAAGTAAAGTAGTTTTAGAATTACAATGTTTCTTTATCTTATAGTGTTGTAGCAGAGCATCTTTCGCAGTCAATTGAAAGTTTTCGATGTAAATTGATTTATTTCTGTTGATGATTTTCTTGAAATTAATTTTCTACCAAAACATTTACCACAAATTTTATTCTCTAATCTGGGGGAAATGATTTGTTGTATGTGTGTGAAATTTTTATTTTTAAATGAATTATCATGCACCCTAAAATTCTGTATGGTTTGAAACATACACATTATTAAGCAGACATGTATCGTTGAGTCAATTTTTAGAAAAAACATATTTTTCACAATTAATTTAAAAAAAGAACCGAAAAGATTTGAGGAATGGTTGTAATACAGATATTTTGTGTTTTGTAATTCTCTTTTCAACTTTTTCAAACTTTTCTCATTATTGATCCTGGAAAGAATAATATTTGAATTTTTTTAAATATACAAATGATATATGTTTAAAGGGTGAAAAGAAAAAAAAATGAAACGCAACAGCTGTTGTCGTCAGTTAATGCTATTGCATGTTATTTTTTCAACCCCATTTAAGAACAAATATTAAGGGGGGGGGGATGAAAGAATTTGTTCTTTCATTAACGGCACAATCAAATGGAGATCACATGAAATGAGGACGATACATTTGTTCATGTGTTTTTAACTCTGAACCCTTCTTTCAGAAAAAAAAAAACTTCATTATCTTTTCCAGGAGTAATTAATCATACTAGCAAAAATATGAAGTTTATGATCTTATGTGATTTTTTTATATATTAGTGGCTGTTAATGTGATTCAATCGTTATATTTTTACTTTTTCGAGTAACAAGTTTGATTCTTTGTTGATAGCGAAAATTTTCTGTTTGTTTTAGGTTTTATCAAATTGTGTATGTTTACTTGCTTAAAAACGTTGTCTGCTTTTTAGTCATATTACAAAAAAAAAAATCACATTCATTTTTAATACAGATTCATATTGGCTTAGACAAAACATATGTGTTGAGTTTTCGAAGTTTTCTGAATCTTTTTATTTGATGCATATGTTCCTTTTTTTCAATGAAATTTTATGGTAAAATCTAGATTGGTTTGAAATAATAGTGATATTTTTTGTTAAACATTTCCATAATTCTTTTGGACGTTTATAAAAATTCTACTTTGAAATTATTTTAAAAATATTTTTAATAGTCTGTTATAAATTTAAAAAGGGATAAAAAATTAGACAAAAATAAAAGTTTTAGTGAATTCTTCTGCAAATGTTTTAAATTTTTTTATTAATTTTGCTTTCAAACTCCATACTGACTAATGTTGCAAAAATTCTAATAATGTTGCAAAAATTCTTTTTATGCTTTCATAGTTCTAAATATTTAATATTTTAATTAAAAATATCTTAAAATCGGAAATTTTAAAAGTTTTTTTTAGTTAGAATGAAATTTCATCCGAAATAAAATTTTTACTGAAAAATACTTTAACTCTTTTTTTCTCACTATAATCTTTATTTTTTAAGGGTGAAAAGTCAAGGGGTTAAGGGTTCGTCTCGGGGATGGAAATACAAACAATTTTCAAATAGATAACTCTTTGAAATTAAATTTAAATAATTCGAATCTTTTACACATTATTTTTATAGGAATAAGGTTTAAAAAACATACAAACTGTTTAAAATATAATCATAATTTTGAAAATTATAAGCATATGAAATTAAGAAAGATTTTTGCAATAAATATTAAGTAAATTTTACGTGCTATTAAAATTAGGGCTACTATTTTAGAATATATTATAATGCTCAACGCAAAATTAATATTTCTTTCAGAAATCTTTTCTATTTTCATATGCTTATAAATTTTTTAATTATGATTATATTTTAAACATTTTACACTTTTTTGAAGCCTTATTTCTTTATAAATAATGAGCAAAAGATTCAAATTATTTAATTTTAATTTCAAAGAATCGTATGTATTTGAAAAATGTTTGTATTTTCCCCCCCCCCAGATGAAGTTAACACCCCTGATATTCCTTTTAATATAACACAAAACCTTTTGTAATGTATAGAGATAATTTATCCTGTGTACATTTGAATTCTTAATGATTTTGAGCCCTTTGATGATAATTTCTGCTTTAGATGATTATGAATTTATTTGGATTTAACTGTTCGGAAAAATATGTAAGTGAATAGTTTTAATACAAACAGAGATGTTAACAGAATAAGTCATTCAAACAGTTTTGAAATTTCGAGTAAAAATAAGAGCAAAATCATTTTTAGATTTAAAGTGGTTAAAAAGTTTATCCTACGATTAAAGAAAGATTTTACCACAAAAGTTTTAGTATAAATAATATAGGGTTAATACTCGATGTGTATACGGTTTTTTAGACCTTAATACTTTGTTCACATCATACACTGGAATCAATAGTTAATATTCCGTTGTAATTACTAAAAAATACTATAAAACACATGCACGCAAACGCCAGATTGAAATTAACAGCTGAAATCATAATATAATTTTGTTAAATTTTTTGGCAATGTACAAGGTCTGAGCACTAGATAAACGTGAAGAACGAACGGGGGAGAAGTCAGCAAAGAAGGATGTCTTTCCATTTCGTCCCATAATAACATTTTTATCCTTCTGGCCTGGTAAAGCCTTTTCGGAGCCTGGAGTTCCCAGATACAATATCCCTTGAACTCTACTGCTGTCAAACATTTCTAGAAGAGTGAGTTGCGACCATATTTCTCTTACTCGTTTGAGCATTTGGATTCCGGGCAATTTTTTTGTTCATATATCAAAGTATTGTTGTACCTAGAATTATGGAAAACTTGATAGCAAGCACAATGGAAATTTCTGCACATTTCTTATTTATGACATATTCACTTCCGTGACTGCTAATAATGGAACTGTATTAAAATTATTATTTTGGGTCTTTCAAAATGTCATGCATATAAACAATTATAGTAAATTTCGTAACTTACATGCATGAAGTTAACATTTATCAATATTTACAAAAATAGTTCATACGAATTAAATTTTATTTGATTTTAAGTAACACATTCAAATTTAATTACAATAACACATTAATTTAATTCAAATTTTAAATTACATTCAAATGCTTGTAGTTTGATTTTTATTCATTGGAGTGTCAAAGTGAAGGCAGTTTGAAATAAATATTGTTTCTTATAAAAGTTGCAGTTTTTATAACTTGTTTCAAATAAATAGGACAGTTTTAATATGCAGTTTTAAATAAATAGTGCAGTTTTAATATGCAGTTTTAAATAAATAGTGCAGTTTTAATAAAGTTTTAAATATATAATGTAGTTTTAATAAATAGTTTTCAGTTTTAAATAAATAGTGTGTTTTAATAAAATTTTTAAATTTAAATGGTCTGAGCTAAATTTTATTTCTTGGCAGAAAACAAGGTTGGTAAAATGATTCGCATGATTGTAATTAAGTTGAACATTAATTAATACGTCGAATTTTTTGTGTAATGAATTATTTCCTTTTGATTGCTCTTATATTTGTTTTCTTTCAGAAGGAAAGAGATTTGGTAACGAAATTTTTATTTTGTATATAATAAAATAACTTAAAAACATAAAAATAATGAAATGTTAAATATAATGTGAATGTGTAGCAAATTTTGAAGAGTCGAGCAAAAAAATTGCTAAAGCAATGCTCAATAATTTCATGTACAATTGATTTCAATTATTAATCATATTTATAATTTAGTATTAACTTCAACTGCATATATTTTTAATGATTTTCTCTCTATTGACATTTATTTTTTTAAGTCTATTTCATTCCCTTACTCAATTATTATTTTAAAGAATTTTTGGTAATACTTAAAAATCAGAGGAAATTTACAACAAGGATTTATTTGACCAAATAATGCATATAATATAAAATACTGTTTCGTTTAAAAGATGGAAAATGTTTCATTTTTGAATATTCGGAAGATAGATATGAAAAGATAAGCCTGATTTGATTATTCAATAATACTCGGATTTTCCCAGGAAAATCATTACAGATTAAACAAATTTATTTGATGCAAACAAATTTGTTTCTTTACACTATTTAAACAAGAATATAAAGAGGAGCTACAAAAGTCTTTATTTTTCAAAATGTCTGGAAAATTATTTTAAAGCACGAGAAATAAATTTAACTAAAAGTATTACAAAATTCTTTTTTTATAGAACGTTTTAAGGATTATTCTCCCTTTCTCAAGTCAACAAGGCGTAGCTTATTCTTAAATATTAAAGTATTCACATACATTTTTCTTGATGTGTTACATAAAGCAATATGGGCCAAAAGGAATAAAAAAAAATGAAACTTATTTGCATTCCTTACATTTTGTTAGAGCAAACGAAATAAAATTAATTTTGTTCAATATTATATTGGTTTGTATTATTTATTGAATTAATTAAGAATTACATATGAAAATAGAGATTGGATGAGATATGTATTGCTTTTGGTTTATTTTTTACACATGTGTAATTAAATTCTGTAGAAATAGCAGTACGGTTTTTTTTCTTCATGAGTTTCAATCTAGTGAACTTTTATTGTTTAATGAAAAGCAAAACAAATAATTTTGAGAATTTTTGGACGCTTGAAAATAAATTTTAAATACAGATACCATGGTCAGAGAGTCAGAATTTACCTCTAATTACTTCAGAATCATGGAAATCTATTCAAATATATCTCGGAAGACAATGAGATTTGTAATACATTAAAGCCATCTAGCTCTCTAATGTGTTATTGATGGAGATATGATGATTTAGGGACGAATTCAGGAGGTTTGTAATAATGCAACTTGTTTCAAACATCCCCACACTAACTTTAAAGTGACATTGATTGATCAAAACAAGTAAATTTTAGAAGCTTTTCTGATTCACATTTCATGGTATACAGAATGTCAGCAAAATTCTTTCCATTAAGTTTCATGAAAGATATTTCTTTGCTTTATCTAAGATCACCTTAAGTTTAACCGAAAAAGGAATCCCATCATGATAAACAACTTGTGTTATGCTTACATGGTTTAACTCAAAAGTCTTGTAAACATCAGAAGTTGTTTAAAGGTTTTTCTTGTTTCGTTCCTAATAACATCAAATAAAGTTTGTTTTAATTCAATCAAAGTAGTCTTCTCAAATCGTTCCAAAAGTTTTTTAGTAATGAAGAGGAGAGAGGTTTTTAATGTGTTATAGTAAATTATTAAAGATAATCTGGGACGTTTTGTTAATGATAGAAACATAATTAACAAATACCGGTTAAGAACTATTCTTACAACAATTCTATGCCTATACCTTTTACCATAGTTATGAACTATATTCCTTTATTGTCGAGTGATTTCCCGAGAAGACATAACGCTGTTAATATTTTTTTCAAAATAAGAATGATCTCTCAGTTTTTGAGTGCTTACCTAACAGCAAGTATATTTCAAGTTCTTAAATTTAAAAATTCCCGAATAAAAATTTTCTTAAAATTTTTTTAATCTGAATGATTTTTAGAGGGAATTTTGAATGCCAATTAAGGTCGATTCAAACTGAAAACGTTTTAAGAGTGTGTTTAAATAGCTAAAGCAATTATGAAAATTTTTCTTTTTACCTTAATATCAAATTTTTTATTAATGGTTCTACGTTCAGTAAATAATGTTTATATCCCTTAATCTTCTATTAATCATCATTTAACCAATGGAAATACATAGGTAATAATATTTTAAGGTACACTAATACAGAATTTGAACGTTTACTAATACTAGGATGATCTTTGTGTAAAATTTAATATCCGGTCGTACATTATGGTCTAATAATGTAATGATAGATAGTATAACACGTAATATATTAAACTTTTTAAAAAGGAACAAAATTAAATATAGGTCATAGCTGTATTAAACACTGTTTGAATTTGGATTTAGTGTGTTTGTATGCTTTGTGACACACGACAAATGATTGACACATTTTCAATATTTGGAAAATTCTATGTTATTTTAAAAATATTTAATGAACGATGCGTCATGAAAGGCGTGCACTTTTCTCATAAAGGAATATACGTGGCCAGGGTTGACTAGGGGTAATGGTCTCAAAGAAGTGGTTAACGTTTCTTTTGTTGAATTGAGGATTTGAGTTCTGCCGCCACTGAAGACTGTCGTGTAGAGAGTTTAAATCTATCGAAGCTTTAACCTGGCTTGGTATGGAAATTTAAATAGAATGATGCTAATTAAGGTGTCATCCTCGTCTTTTAACCTCTTGAGACCTGAGAAGTAACTCCTCAATATATTTGTCAAATTTTCTTGGTGTGCACTTAAAATGGAACTATTAAAAGGAAAAAAATATAAAAAGGACATTTTAAAAATTTTATTTATGTTAATTAAGTGGTACCCAAATGGGTATCGTGGAACTAAATGCATATAATGTAACAATATTAAAGTAAAGAGTTATATCGAGATACATAGTTTTTTTAAACTGTTATTTGTTATGGAATTCAAAGAAGCAATTCCTATTTTGAAAGCACAGATACAAGTCACATTTAATGCATCTTACTCTGGATTTTCCTGGGTATCCTGGAAAGCGACACTTCATTTGATTTTCTCTTTTTACATGTTACGGAAAGTGGCCAATTCGGTCATACCATACACCATTCACAGGCAAAGGAGCAATTCGTTAATTTTTTTTCGTTGAGGTCTTTCCTGTACGGCTTCTTCAGAAACGTTTGCTTTTATTAAGCTCTCAGCTATCACAATCTCGAAGTCTATCAAATGAAATCTATTTTTAGAGGAACTTTACATTGCTTCAATGACGAATATACATAATCCAAGCATTGCAGGTGGCCATATTCAAAAAAATATGCAAAGACACGCATTGTCCATTTCTTGGTCCGTGTGGATTTCCGGTAATATGAGATTAGTCTGTCCATCATATCAAAACCTCCCATGTAAGTATTATATGACCTTGCAATGGCAGGTTGTCTGACATCTGCTCTCTGGTTTGTTCTTTCGCCCACCTCTTACAGCTGCCTTCAGGTTTGATACCAAATGCATTTGAGAAAAGTAGAACAGATTTCTTGTCTTTCCATTTAACAAGACAAGCTTTTCTATCCTCGTGTCTTCGAGAAACTGATTAACCTCACTCCATACAAGTATCTTTTGGAAAGCTTTCGACGACACCATCAGTACGGTTGGCCAGTTAAATATACGTTTCTACTCACGAGGTAATTTAAAATTGCTAGTCCTGTAAAATATCTGTCGGTGAATAAATGGGTTACTTTTGCTGCTAGTATAGTACCAACCAAATGTTTCACAACTGCTCCTTCCGAACCATATAATTGCTTGTCTTCAACTGGAACTGTATCAGCTCCTGTGTAAATTAAAAAAAATCCAAACAAGCCCATCTGGTGCAGCAAGTACAATTTTTTTTTAATCCTACAGGGTTTGGCTTCGATGGTAAGTATTGACTCATAGGGCATCTACCAGAGAACGGCATCATCTGTTCATCAATTGACAGACATTCTGTTCGAGGAAGTTTCAAACAGGCATTTCTAAAAACTTCTAAAATCAGAAGCGCTTTCTGGAATATTTTCAAAGTCTGTATCATTAATATAGGAAAGTTCACCATCGCTTTGTACAAGCTATTCTTGGATTTACTAAAAAAAATGAAAACCATACACAGCGTCGCCGCTCTACTTTGATTCCAAGGTATCCAATTGGGTACTTTTGTTTCAAAGTGAAAGAAATCGTAAATAATCACAAAGTAAATTTCTAAAAATGCATGTTGAATAAAGCTTATACACTTCTTAGTTGCAAAAAACAGTAAAAACCTAATTATTATATTTATTAATATTAAAAAAAATGAATCAACTTCCCAGTAGCCGGTTGAGTCACCATTTTCTTCAGTTTCTCTACTTTAAAGCTGTATGAATCATTTTGTCTTCAGTGTGGTGCTGACATCTCTTAGCAGGCATTAAATTGGAGTTTTGCCCAATTGGCATTCTGGGACTTAAGTCGAATAAGCCTTTTTTATTGGAATAAATGCTAATCTACGAAAGTCCCCAAATGGGTACCGAGGGTCCCAAGAGGTTAAACATGGTTAAGTTTTATGAGGTTTATCGTTATGCTGAACCATATGCCTCACGTAATAAATCTTGTGTTGCTTCAGAGAACATTTTTAATATGCATGTATCAAATTAATCAATAAATAGATATAAATCCGTTTCCATTCATGCAGCTGTGTATGGTAATAAAAGTGTTAATATTAATTACTTAAATTGTTTCATTTAATTGCTTTTTAACGAAAAAAAATTCCAGGATACAATTAGAGAACAAAGGATTGATACTTTGACGCCATAACAATTAAAACCCTGAGATTGCGTCAAAGGGGAAATTTTAAAATATATAAAGAGTTCTAAGGCTTTAAAACTATTTTTGAGAAAATAGCAAAGTGTTGTATGATTTTAAATTTAATTACATGCATGTTTTTAAAAAATTTTAGTGATATATATAAAAAAATTTCAAATAAGCTCTTGACCCGAAGAAATAAATTTTCTCGTTAAATACGTCGATTAAATTTGACAAAATTTAATCGACGTTTCATTCTTTCGGTTATATGCATACTGACCAGTAAAAATATTATTTTAAAGGATAATTCATACATATTTAATTAACGTTATTTTATATCAATTGAATTTTCTAAAAGGAGTAAAGAAAATTAATTAGACTTATTTTCACACCTTTGTTTTAAGAGCTAATTGTTGCTATTTTGCGAAGAATTGGTGATTATTTAGGAACCACATTAGGTTTATATCTTTAAATTGAAATAGAATTATAGAAGGAAAATATTGTTATATATTCTAGTATCAAGCAAACTGAAAGCTACATTCAGATCTTTCTGTAAGACTGTTTTCAAGGAGCGTATAAAAATTTGAATTTTGTTAATAATGATTGTTATTAATTCTCTAGAGATCCAAGATATATCAATTCAAAAGATATCGTTGAGAATTTTATAATGTGTAAGCTTTATTTCTTAATAATGGTACTTTATTATAATACATTCAGGACAATAGTGTTCCAAACATTTTTGTGTTTTATTTATAAAACGTAACTCATTTTGTGATATGAACTTTTCGGTAAATATTTTGTTTTGTTTTGGTAATTAGATGAATTTAAGTCGTATAGTTTTTAAATTAAAGAATCATATACACAGATATATCTATAGTTAAACCTGTTTTTGTGCGGTAGATAGGGACCGCATAAAAAAATGCACAAGAAATATTCGAAAATTTCATAAATACTTATATATAACAAACAATTTTGTCGACATACTACAAATTTTTTTTATGCGGTTTACAGGGACCGCATTAAAAAAGTCGCTCTATAAAAATATGTCAATTATTTACATTTATGAAAAAAGTACTTCCAAACAAAATAAATAAATAAATTCAACATGGAAACATTTCAAAAACATTTAATGTCTCATTGTATACATGGAGAAATTTTCAAAATGCTCATACATAGTTCACTACTACTCCTCATAATCCAAAGCACGCATCTTCCTGTGATGGGTTAGTTCAAAATCGCTTTCGTCGCTTGAATATGCAATTTCAATGGATTTATTATTTGGTGCCATAAAGTAAGTGAAAAGTTTTTGCTACAGCGGTCGGTTGGTCAGCTTCTTGTGAACGTCATAGTAACCACACACAGATATGCATGATCGCAGCTTATTTTGTCATATTTCAAACTCCTTTCGGAATTGGTATTTATTTTAAGAAAATGCTTTTTCTCGATTTGTAGGGAAGCTGGTTTCCAGCATATATTAAATCCACTCTCTAAGAATCCGGTTCTTCATGTCCGTCATCATAATCTATCAAATTATTGATAATGTCACTGTCATTGAAAGTTTCGTCTTCTGTCAAGTGCGTGCTGCTAGTGCGTTACGATAAATCAACGGAACGTGCGTTGTCGAGAGAATGTTTATAACCAATCAACAGAGCATCTTGAAGTGTATGTATGTACATTGATAGAAAACTCTACAGTGGCACTAAAACCATTGTAATTTATGCACCGCATGAAAAAAAGATCGCACAAAACAAATCACACAAAAGTAAAATCGTATAAAAAAAGACCACGCAAAAATAAGTTCCATTTTATTCTATTTCCTTTATAATTATTTTTTTCAGTTAGAGTTTTCAGAGAGCTATCTGATTGATTGCAGCCGACAAAAATGTCCGAATTTTTGTGAATATAGTACGATAAATAGTAAAATCTTAATAGAGTTTCTGCGCTTAGAAATCTTATAAGATGAATTTAGAATACTACAATAGATCCAAGACGGAACCCTTCAGATAATGAATTGACGGAGAGCAATTGTGCTCAACGTCTACCCTCTTTCGGTCCGTAAATAACCAATTGAGTTTACTGTGCACCCATTTATCGTTATTTACTGCTCTTTCACACTTTCAAGACAATTACTCTACTCATTGAATTGGTTAATGATTTCTTGAAGCATTAAATTGTTATATATAAAGAATAGGAACAATTATCCATAAAATATTTTAGCTTCAATCTTGTGATTTATTTCGATGAAAATTGTATATTAATCTGAAGGAATCTCAAAATTTTAGGATATATTATACACAATACGTAAAAATTTAAAAATAGTGTATCCCAAATTCGTAAATTGGAAAATATCTGTTTTTCAATTTTGTTTTTACGTTGGTGTTTAAAATTAAGTTATTTTGCATATTTAGTCTAATACTTCTAAAAGTACCAGGGAACTTAACTAAATGTAAAACTAATGCTTACAAACAGATAAATTTTTACTGTTGTTTCTATAGGTGAACATAGGTATTGGGTTCCACTTTTTGCGTTTCGATCTTTTTTGTTACACCTTTATTCTCTAATTTTGTTAATATAACTGGTAGTAAATTAATTAATAGCAATTTAATTAATTATTTGCTTTCTTTTTGTACGAAATAAAACTTTCTTGATTATTATCTTGTATCTGTTTTATATTTTTAAACTTTTTCATAAGTTTAATTAATTCACTTCGGAAAAAGATCATATGTTTTATATAACCTTGAGCTCCATACACCATTACCTAAAAGGGATTTCATTATTAAATTAAATAATTTTCAAGTTGAATTAAAATTTTTAACTTGAGTTGATAATTTACTACGCTAATAGTTCATAATAAATGCAATAATCTTTACCCGTAAAATCATGCATATAAAATGTATTACATGTTTTCATATAATATTCTCGACTTTTTGCAGTTTGCTGCTAAAGCCTATTTTATAATATTTTTGATAATTTACTTTAAGAAAAATAAGCTCATTAAAAATGATCAACTTTTTCTCGAATGCACATGTTTTTAAACTTCATGAGTTAAAAAAAAAAATTTGACAAAAATATTTGTTTTATTTTAAATATTTGATTATAAAAACAATATTTTTCGATACCAATATAAAATGTTTATTTTAAAATGGAGTTTCACAAAATTTACATACAGTATAAAAGTTGCTAAGAAAAGAAATAAAGATTTTATCTTGATTTGACTTCACTAGAAAAATCAAAATCAAATAAATTTTATCTTGTTGTGTGTATTAAATATGTGGGTATTAACGACATCATTAAACATTTATTACAAATATTAATAAACTAAGAAAACATTTAGTAAACTATGAAAACTTTCCTAAAAAGACTTGAAAATAATCTTTAGATAAGAAAAGAAAATTATCAACTGAACCAGCAAATTCAGATAATAGTTATGTTGTAATGTGTAATTGAACACACATTGTATATTTATGTTTTTCGATGTTCGTTACCTTATCTTGCTGTTAGATTGCTTTCGTAAGCTTTATGCAAACCTAATAAATTATGCAATAGTAGTTTTGATTGCTTAATATTATTCTTACGTAAGAGAGATGCAGCTAGATAGCATTGAAGCCTTGGAAATTTAATTTTTGATTAAGTAGAATGATAAAGTTTTGCAATAGTGAGTCCCCAGTAGTATTAGAAAATTAGTTTTTTGCTAATTTTACAATATTTACAATATTTATATCAATGCTTACTGATCAATATAATTTCCTCGAATATATTTTTAAAGATCTGAACGCTTTATAATAATTACTTTTTGTATAAATAAATTCAACAGACAGTTTAGGTTAGTATAATATGCTTTAGAAATATATATATATATATATATATATACAAAATATAAGGTTTTTTTTTAGATATATATAAATATTAAGTATATCATGGTAAATTTTCTTGAAACCATAAATTTCTAAGAAAATGTAGTTATAGTGATTAGTATTTAAATGAAATAGATCTCTCAATATAAAAATTATGCAGCTTTTTTTTTATGCAAAACATTTTAAATCCAGTTAATATTTAAAATAAATTAGTAAAAACATTTTAAAATCCTGTTTAGAGCAGGCAACTTTGTTTTTGAACAATTGTTGTTCTTTTTCAACGAAGTCAGAATTAATTTTTCCTAAATATTAGGTAAATTTCACTTATAAATATTATACAGAATAAATTTCATGATGTAGTTTTAATCTTGTATCATAATTAGCTTTAATATTAGATTAGGTTTCACGCCAGAATTTGAGGTTCTATATCTTAAGAAGTACAGGAATCTTTATATTAATTAAATGTGAGCTCTCCAAGTAAATTTCTTATGTTATTGATATTGTTACAGACAAATTTAGTCTTTGTTAAATTTTCGACCAAAAGGGTATTATAGAGGGAAAAATAGCTTACAGACCAAACGAAGGTTGCTAAATACATAGCATCACTGGCAGCAAATTTTGGCTAAATAATTAATGCACCAGATGTAAAAGAGTTCAGGGGCGGAGATTATTTGAAAAGAAGTAAACAGCTTCTAGAATGTCTTCATACCAAAATAATATATATACTTCAGGGGATCGATGGCACACACAAAATTTTTCACGGAGGGGAGAGAAGGGGTCCAGGTCGAAAGTCGATCATTCTCGTATCATACCCCAATATGCTGCCAAGCATGTTCCTTATTCTTTTGGTTTTGTAGATTGTCGAGAGAGAAAAAACAGTAAAAAAATAATTGAATAAATAATTAGCATTAATTAATAAATAAATTTTTAATAATACACTCAAGAGCCAGAATGTTATGACCACCTGTCAATAATTAGTTGGCCCACCTTTGGCGCGCAACACAGCTTCAACCCACCTTGGCATGGATGCCACAAGTCCTTGGTAGATGGCCGGAGACAGATTGTACCAGATGTTTAAGAAACGGTCACGTAAATTCGAGATATTGCGAATTGGTGGTCTTTGAGCTCTAAATTGCCGTCCCATGACATCCCAAATGTGTTCAATCGGATTAAGATACGGTGAGTTACGCGGCCAGGGTATTAACTGGAATTAAGCATCATGTTTCCGGAACCACTCCAAAACAATTTTAGCCTTGTGACACAGGGCGTTGTCCTGTTGGAACATTCCATTTCCAGCTGGAAAAACAGAGGCTATGTAAGGGTGCAACAGGTCCGCAATGATGTTCAGATACCCTGTAGCATTCATGGTCTGCTCTACCACAACCACGGGTCCCAGAGACGCTCAAGAGAACGTCCCCCAAAGCATAATACCGCCACCACCGCCCTGTGTATGATTGACTGTACATTGAGGGCACAACTGTTCCCCTGGAAGACGGCGTATAATGACACGGCCATCGGCGTGATGAATGACCAAACCATGATTCATCTGACCAGGCAACTCTCTCCCAGTGATCCATGGGATGTTCCCGGGCCCAGCGCATTCGCAGTTGGCGATGACGCTTTGTCAGCAAAGGCACACGAGCGGGACGTTTGCTGCGTAGCCCCATATCCAATAGTGTCAGCTGAACAGTGTGCTCCAATACTATTCTATTTGGCCCTGCATTGTATTGGGCTGCCAGCTGAGCCACTGTCTGGCTCTGGTTTTGCTTCACCATGCGAGACAGTCTCCAACGACCTCTTTCTTTGATAGCGTGTGGACGTCCGACACCATGTCGTCTACTGCTGGTTTCACCGTCATTCATCCATTTTGCATAAGTACTAACAACTGTACATCGCAAACAACCCACGATTCATGCAGTTTCGGAAATACTTGTTCCGAGCCTTCGAGCCATTACAATCTGCCCTCTATAAAGGTCGCTTAGATCCGCATCCTTTCCCATCACACACAGAATTAAGAGAAAGAATGATTCTTCAGACTCTCCAGCAGCAGTTCAATACCACTTCCACCTGATCACGTGTCTTCCACGTTATCCAGGCGAGTTCATTGCAAAATGTAGGAGTGGTCATAATGTTTTGGCTCTTGAGTATATATACTAAATTTAATTTTACGTACTATATACATAGGATTTTAATCAATCGAAAAATCAAAGGCTGTGGAGGGGTCAAGACCCATGGATCCCACCGCCCTTCTTTTTGTGTGCTCCACTGCAGTGGATTAAAGCTCTGTGTCAGAATTTGACAATGATATTTGTTTAATGTGACACATCAATTAAGGGCTTGGATTTCTAATTTTATGTTTATGTGAATTTTGAGATGCCATTGTGGATTTATATGCGAGTGTTTATTATTTACTGGCGATCACCTTGAAAATAAGTGAATGCCTTTTTTCCGTAGAACAGTATCTTATTTTTAAGGCATAATTGACAAATGCACTTTTTTTCTGATTAGCCTGTCCACGGGTGATTAACTTTAGTAAAATGTTCTAAATTATTTACCTTGGATAAATGATTTTAATAGAAAAAAAGTATCTTGATATTTATAATTTTATACAGCGTCAATCACATTGCTTTTAATTAATTCACATTGCTTTTGCATGCTGACTTTCTCATTCGAATTGAATTGCTGCCTTTTGAATTCGTAAGAATAGATAACTTTGGAAGTTGTGTGCATAGTTATCATAAATTTTTTCAAAAAGTTTAAATTTTAAACACACACTGACTGGATTTCTTGTGAAAATAGTTTAGCAATATTTAATTCTTGACAATATAGCGTCCCTATCAGCTGAACTTTTCAAAATCAAAAGGCACACTATGCTTCCCTAGAGTAAATTCATTAAAAATAATTGTAGACTATACAGTATATTAAAAATAAATTCCCATTTTTAAAATACCTTTCACGCTCAAGAAATTTCCAACAAGTTAATTTTAATGTTTTTAAAAAGATATACTCTCAGTAACAACACACTTCCTCCTGTCAGGTAGAATTTCCAAATTTGGTTATATCAGAAAAGAGATGAGAAAAAATCCGTTTCTCTCTCAGAAGCGCTTGCAGACAATCAAACTAATCATTTGCTTAATTGCATTTATTTCGAGCTCACTCTTAGATGAAAGAAATGTAGGAGTACTCTAATAAAGCTTGTGAGCTTCGAATAGAAGCGTTTTAATTTGAAATTAGTTGGAAAGTTTCGGTGTGTTCACTTTCCTTTAATACTTAGGAAGTAAATAGTTTCTTCATGTTTTGCTTCCAAATGAAATTTTAATGAATGCATGCTTGTAATTTGAATCTGTAAGTACAGTTATAACGTTATTTTTTTCACTCGATTTTTCTTGATATGATGCAAAGTTTGTTCTTTATTAAAAGCACACTTACGTTTTATTGAGCTTAGTGTTATAAAAATCATTAGGTAAATAATTTGAATAATATGTCTGTTATCATAATAATTCAAATAGTATTAATGCATTACGGTGAATCAAATATAAGCTTGTATTGATTTTATGGAAAAATAATTTATTTTCTAATCAATATATATATATTACCAAAGAATCAGTGGCGTAACGCGGAACATTTAGACTCCCCTGAAATGTCAGGTTTTGGGCCCCCATTTTGGATTTTACAAAGGGTACCCATTTTGGCAGCAGCCAGGCTTTTGGACCCTTATACCCCCCCAAATGTGGGGGTTGAGGGGGTGTACGTTACGCCACTGCAAAGAATGTGTACAATGTGCATGTAGCTAAAACTCAGAAACGTGTCTCGGTCCGATCAAGGGAGTTATATTGTGTGATAGCCATCTATTAATAAAGAAGGTTCTCGTTTTTATCTGTATCAACCCGTAAGGGGCCTTACGAAAGCTTAAGGGGCGTTAGAGGTAAATATTTACGTTTTTGGACTATTAAGCCCATAGACTTGAAATTTCGTAGGCCCATTTCTTTAATGGAGTAGAGTCGCTACAAAAGGGGACTTGCGAAAATCACCTCCGAGGGTTTTGTGAGAGTTAAAGGGGCGTTATAGATAAATAATAAGTGGTCTCATTAAAAATTATTTACACCTTTTTTAATACATTACTTCGTACCGGTATTTACTCTTCTTGCAATTAAGCCATTATATCAAAAATAAAAATTTTTATTTTGAAAAATACTAACCCGTTCGCGAAGAATGGATATTTCTCTTAGTAAATTACAAATTGAACGATATTTTTATGGAGATATTTGTAGAGTAGTTTAATGCGAATACTTTATTGCAAAACTTAATTTTTTCTCAAACGATCATTATTTGCTTTATCAGTACCTACGTATTATACTGTCGACGATTTTTATCCAATCAAAGTATGTCACCAAATACTGCTGTATACAGCCTATAGTGGAAACAGTTTCCGTGCACGTTCGGACACAGTAACACAGGAATAATGAGGACGGCAACCCTTGGAGACATTTTTTTTAATTGGCGATGCGTTTTTGTTTGGCGAAATTTCGACGTTATGAAAGAGGTAAGTACTCCCTTTAACTAGTAAATACATATTTGTTCTAATACTTACAAATATTTAGTTCCTCAATTGAGATATTGTTATGACTAATATTATAATAATTAATATTTTTTAATACAAATTTAGATTTACTGTGAAGAAGTTAAAAATAAGTGATTGTTGACTCTAAAAATGGATTGTGTAACTGAACTATTTATTTTTTCGAAGGTTTGAATCTGAGAAAATATTTTTTTTCTATACATTCATAAAAAAGTAATTCACAACGACATTCTAATTGTTTCCAGTACTGTTATGGTAATTTCGGACTCTGTGTGCGCGCACTTGTCTTGTAATGTATTGCGGCTGGAAAGATTGTATGTCAAGAGTGATTACTCTTACAACAACAGGTATACCATTAGCGACAAATTCGATCTCCAAAGGGCGTTGTGTACCCGAATATGGCTATAATATATATGGATGAAAATTTCTGTTCAAAACTCCAAAAGTTTTTAGGATGTTTATTTCACAAAACATATATTGGAGCCCATGGAAAGTTTTTCTCAATTCCTATTATTAGCTCACTCTCTTCCTATATGTATATATATATATTTACTTATTTATATATATGTCTTGGTCAATTTTTCTGTAATTACGAGAGTCTCAAAATTGAATTTAAGATTTACTCTGAAAGAAACTATCTGTGCGTTAACTTCATCGGTCTCTCGTTGTGAAAATGTAGAAAATTTATTTAAGTGCTTGAAATTATTTCTTGATTTTACCTAATAAATATCTTGTATGGTTTAAGATACTTGATATTTATTTCTTATATCAAACTCAAAGAGCTATTTACTGAAAAGCGTAATGTAGTAATTTCTCTTTTTATTTTAAAAGAATAAATTGATAAATAGATGCAGAGATCGATATATTTTGAGGTAAAGCACAGACTAATGTGATTGTTTTGATGAATGAAACTATGACAGTAATTATAAAGGATATCTTATGCACACCCCATAAAAATGCACTATAACTATACTAAACGAATTTTAACGAAAAATATTTTGCAATAACATATAAAGAAGCATATTATAACTCAAAAATAATATAATCTTCAGCAATTTTTTTCGAACTCTAATAATATAATTTTTGCATAAACAGATGCATATTTCTAATGGATGTGGATATATCTCTTATTTGATATAAAAAGAAAACTGTATCAAAAGCTTATCAAAAGCTTACTGTATATGCTTAAGTATCAAAACTGTATCAAAAGCTTACATCATGTATATGTTTTTGAAATTTACCATTTTCGTTTTTTTGGGTATGTATATATAGCTAAATTGTACATAATACAGGTACATTATTTTGTGTAATCGGAACTATTATTTTACAATGAATGAAACTAATTATTACACTATTTAATGAATTTGAGAAGCGACTTTTGTCAGTATTGAAATAAATATTCTAAAATTAATTCATGTAATTGAATTTCATCGACAAATATTTTGCAGTGAAATAATTCAGTTATCTAAACCAGCAGACTGTTACAACTACATCCCCAACTACGAAACAAAAACAGCAATTCTCTCTCATTACACAAGCTAATAAGAACTGTCACAAGAGAAACCAGTTTTAGAAACTATTTCGATTTTGAATTAGGATATTTTCTGGAGTGTCAACTAACACTTTACGCTGAAAAGCGGGAGAAAATCTTTAACAAGCTGTAAAAATTTTAAGTGGAGCTAATTCGCAGTTTACATTCCCCTTACCCATCTTTTGTTGTCGCTTCGTGATTAAAGTTCTTGGAGTCAGAAATTCTGTCGGAAACAAAAATTGTGCTTCTAGGAAGTAATGTAAATTAATAGCGCCGAAAAGGCTCGCATTTTCACTTGACATTTTTCCGATGACACTTACTTATTAGCCAACGTTATCATGGTTGCTTCTTGAAAGACGGTGGGAGAAATTAATTGAAGCTTTGATGGAAATGTTCTGACGATACTTGCCTGTATTTGACTTAAGAAGGGGATCGCGTTGGTATAAGCAGTTCTTAAAATTAGATCAGTAAACACAAGAGAAGATATTTTCATTCTTCATAGGTCTTTTTTGTATTAAAATCGTTCCTCAATTATCATGACAGGTGGCGCTGAACGCTTCACTGAATAACGAAAATGTAGCTTGAAGGTGTTCCAAGAAGGAGGTAAAAAGATGTGTAGACAAAATAACTTCGAAGTTTTGGAGCAAATTTAAATATTTTAAGGCTGTTAAACTAGTGTGAAATAAAATTTTAAGTTTTCCTGACATGACCGAATAATTGTATTTTATCTAATCCAAAAACTTGTCAAGTTCTGTTTCATAAGAACATGCAATAGTTATATTTGAAATATTTTAAAATAGGAATTTTTAAAGAAGCTTTTATATATATGAGAAAATAGAGTTTTAATATTTATGATGATGCCTTAAATAACTTTAACTTTTAATGAGGTCTTTGCTTGTGTGTATGTTGACTTCAATTTTATATGCTTATTTATACCTGTGACGGATCTATACGCGTCCTTTCTTTAATATAATCCTCTTGGGAAATCTTTGGTCTATAAATTTGAGTTTATTCACAACCAACCCTTTGAAGAAGAAACCTTGATTATTCAAATTAGGTCGGTTATATATTGTCTAGGTTTTCAAGCAAGAGAGAGAGAAAGTGAAGAGATATGATAGATTGCTACTGATCAGGTATTATATCATTTTATAGCTCAGTTCGAATATTTGATAGGTGAGAATTAAAGTGACTATTGGTCACTAAGGTTTAATTAGTGTTCAGATAATTGGGATAGTAGATTTGATCCTGAAAAAAGAGGTTTGATATATATATTTAAAGTCTTCTCATAATTCGCGCATCTCATTATTTATCCACTTATTGCTTAGATTGAGAATATCTCTTCTCGTTGAAATTACTTGTATTGTTTGTTAAATTGTGTGATCAACAAACAGAGTAATTTTTAGGTATGGCTAGTCTGCCTTCCCTTCCTCTCACATCTCTAGGTGGGAATTAAATAATGTTTCATTCCTTACACACCTATCATTAATTATATAGCTAGATTATAATCAGTATTAATAGCAATAGAATTAAATTTTATTTTTTACCACCCAGGATTTTTATAGTGTACTGTATTTATCCACTATCAATACTAAAATCCAATAAAATAAAAATCTAGCGCTTTGCTTAAGTAACTTGTATCTTATTTATGAGTAACTGAGTTAGAACTAAAATCATTGTCTGTAAACTACAATCTTAAATCCGAGTTAAATATTCAATAAATTTGCTTCTTTCAAGGATCAGGAGAAATATTTAATACTTCTAATAAGTATGTCCTCTACACTGAGGTAAATGTTAGCAAAGTGTAGGTATTTTTCAAAACTATTAGCTGATGGACAAAATTAAATTTATTAAAAAAAATTATGAGAATTGTAACACATCAAATCTTTAAGACCTCGAAATCCTCTCATGACAAAGTGAAGAATCAGAAACTGTAAGCCTTGCTCAGGTGAAGAAAAACAATACCGGACGTTTTTTACACTGACATCATAAAGATAAGATTTCTTTTCTTTCGGAGATGGCTTATGTTTTCGCAGGAAGACAAATAAGAAATTCATTATTTTGTACCAAGCATTTGTTATTATTCGTTAAGAGCACGCGCATGGGCCCACATAGTACAAATAAAAAAATGAAGATTCACTTAGATCATCATCGATGACTTATGTCAAACATCTTATCTCTTATGTGTTATCATCTGTTACGTCTCTTCTACCCTCTCTGTTCTTTATCTCGCATCTTTCCCCCGTCCTCCCGCTTAACGTACTCTTTCAGCCAAAATACAGCTGTTGCCAGTTGCGGGCGTAAGTTCCTTACAAAGATATTTATTTTTTTAAATGTATATATTTCAGGTTATATCATGAAATTCTTTGTTTTTTTAAACTCAATTTAAATTAAGAAAACTAGCATATGTCACCGAGTTTTTTTTCTCGAAAAGTACTATTTATAAGGTAAAACTAATTACTTCCAAAGAAAGAAGCGAACTTTAAGTATCAATAACGTAATCATGTGTTTGTAAGTAAGCCACTGTCGAAGCTAATCCTGAGTTGTCCTTGTATCAAAATTCTTTGGGAGTCTTTTTACGGCAAAAAAAATAAAAGGCACTTATTTTAAAGTGTCGAAATGTAACTTTTTTTGGAGCCCCTGTAGCTTAGGGGCCCCGAATTATTGATACTGCTTATTCGGTTGTAGCTACGTCCCTGAAGTAAGCATATGCTTTGTAAGCCCATGGTCCTATTTTCATTCTTTTCTGTTTGCACACCTAGGCGTGTTTTGGGTAAAATTGAAATTTTTTTCTAATGGGGCTGTACATTGTTATTTTAACCTTTGCAGACCTAGTACATTCCTCAAGAGCTGGTATCACTTCTTAGCGCGGGACCATATGGGGGATACTAATTACCGCAAGTAATTTTGACGCCCAGTTTACTCCCCTGAGGGAGGCACCTCAGCTCCTGACGATGCGAACGTGTACTAGGATTTAATTTTGCCGAGGGCACCCAAGCCAAACAGATTCTTTACATGCCATATAATCATAGGACATGGCCACTGTAGATTTTCTGCATCATGAAAATCCACCGACTTGGGCCTGGGTAGAACCCGCAACCTTGGGTGCAAAAGCTTGTATATCAATCATAGAGGAAATAACTTAACGAGACAAGATTTATACAGGGAGTCCCAAAAATCGTCCTAAAGTTTTAACGACAAATGAAAATATATAATTGTTTATTACAGTGGGATGTTACAGGGGTGTAAGTGTTAGTCAGCTGTCTTGGGGGTCTTCCTGCCGTCTAATTTCAAAGGTTACATTTTCCGGAAAGTTGCATGCGAAATTTCTGCTTGCAAGTAGGCAAACTGCTTACGTCCTGCAATTCTAAGAACGGAAAATAGCCATTGTGTGGTCCTAGTTGCCAACATATGGTCAGTGTTGTACCTGTGGACTCGTGACAAAACCTGGGGCCACTAAAGACCTACTCTGTAGAGGGGCTAATGCACGTTAAAACTACAGATTGGCATGGTGTGGAAGTTAGAAGCTAAATAAAGTGCCAGCTCAGGTTTCGTCCTTGTCACTTGTCTGTAACTCAAAATTACGACTTTCATTCCAATTGCTTCAAAGCGTGAGGTTTATAAACCTTAAATCGGTCAGCTTGTGTATAGAACAACTATGAAGCATGACAGATAGAGAAACAATATTGGAGCATGGATCAGTGCAAAGTACGCTAATGAGTTCCTATTCCCTCTAATCTCTGATTTTAATGACTACGTTTCGAAAGAACCAGTTGAGGATTGGGATGAAATGTTCTTTCAATATCCCAGAAAAATATTAAGGTGATAACGGTCTGGAAAAATACCGATGTGGTTTGTTGGCCTGGGTTAGCATACTGGATAGATACATACATCTCAATGTCTGTCTGTTGTTTTTTATTATGCTACCTGATCTCGACTGCGTCAGATCCAGGCCCACAAAACTCATCATGGCAAAGGGCCAGATGTATGCATGCCGTTGGTCGTAGACTTGAGCACCATTCAGGTGACAGAACGATTTAGCTCGTTTCTACCCAATTTTGTGAGAGTAATCCCTGGGAGGGTCAGGGGCCTTTCACCCCTCTTCCCTTCCACAAACTTGACGAGAGGACTTCCAGAACGATGGCTATTTAGAGTACTCCGATGCCGCAAATGCACTATACACTTACAAACAAACATGTCTTGTTCGGGATTCGAACCCAGGCCCTACGGCGTAGCAGTTAGCGTCGCTAATCTTTATACTGGATGAGCGATCTTCAATGTATTTGCCTATTCTGAATAAAAGGCTATTTTGTTAAATAAGAATTGTTATTTCTTATACAAATGATTACCACTACTAATTTAACTGAATTTGGTTGAACTTAAAACTTCCCACACAAATCATTTTCTGATTACGTTAACTCCCTTCATCACAGTTTCTGTGGTCTTATTTGACATCAACTGAGTGCAAAGAATTTCAACATTTCTTTTTCAAAATAATCGATAAGAAATACAGCATTTAAGTTGTTAAAAATAACTTTTTAATATGTTACTCATGAAATAACGATATCATAAATATCAGTGAAAAAATACGATGTTCCAATCAAACTGTTCTTCGTTATCAATAGATATTCAACCTCTTTGCTTGAATTTATATCTTGTAAGAGTAAGAGAGAAATATTTTCTCTTCTGCAAAGAAAATAACACAGGGATTTCAATTGTCAACTTGTAACGGGGCTATCCATGTTTTTCATAGCAATCCCTTGGGGAATTTCTGTCATTAAATATTTTTCATTTGAAAACTTCCTCCCGAAGAAGACGCAAATTATGTAGTGTATTTAAGTATCAGTTTTCGATTCGTAAAGAGAGAGGTTAGACTGCTAACGGATAGCAGTGATTGATTTGCTTCAAGCTAGGTAAGAGAACTTCGTTACTTAAATGATTAATATTAAAATTGACGATTTGGTCACTTAAGAGTTAAATTTAGATTAGATCAAATTGAATTAGAATGCGTATTGCCTAAACGTAAGAGATCCAATTTATTAATTCTCCAAGAATCTTGTCTATCCCTCGATTGCTTCACATATTTAGCAATTGGTGCATCTTTCAGTTTGAATTGTTCAATTAGTGTCTTTGTTGTTGTGTCCTTCCGGAAGGGAAGTAATGAAAATTACCAGAGCCTGTGAGACAGGCTGGACTTCTTAATGATAGATAGCGACACCAATTATCTCCACCTCCACAATTTAGGCAAGGAACTGAAGGGGAGGGAAATATTCTCCTGCCCTCTGTGTCTTCGTTGAGAATTGTTAGCAAACAAAGTTTGTTTTTGACTATGTATAATCCTCCTTCCGATCCTCTAACACTAAGGGATGACACGGGTCATCCCTTACGAACTATTTCATAAAAAACTTTTGGCCTTAGATTACAGTTGAAATAAATGATTTTTATGTTTACTTGAACCCAGAAGTGATTTCCTATAATTTAATTTTATTTAAATTTATATACTTACGTTTCATAGCACATGGCAGAATTTATTTCCAATGCAAAACTATATGTATTAACGATATAAAAGGGAATTTACAGTTTTATTTAACATTTCGAATTTCATTATTATCTGCTTTTCTCGTTGATTTTACTTGTTAGTTTATCCATGTAAATCAATTTTGAAAACATTACAATTTCTTAACAATTCAAAATATCTAGTATTTTTTGCAGCAGAAGGAAAACGTTAGTGTTTCTTTTCATTTTCAATTTTTTAACTTTTTACTGAGCAACTGTCACTGTAGCAAAATCGTAACTGCTGTGTTTCTATTGAATCTTATCTTAGGTTCGATTCTGGATGTTAGTAAAGACTAGCTGTGTACGGAGTTAGCATTTTAAATCTGTTGAGACTGTTTCCATAGTGGTAGGGAAGCTTAGAGCTTAGGGAGCAAACAGGTGCCATCCTCTTTACGTGACAGTGTATCAAAACTACGAGGTTCATTTCCAATAGCCTTAATGTTGCTGTTAAGTATGATGTTAACAAACAATGAGTATATAGCATTCCTTCCGTGCGATTACGTTTTGGGCAAGACCGATTAAACTTCAAAAGAAAACACTAAATAATTATTAAAAAAACAATACTCATTTAACTGTTTTTTCAAATTATATTATAATACAGTATTTCTCAAACTGTGGGGCACGCCCCTCTAGAGGGGCGTGATAACTCTACGAGGGGTTGCGCGAGCATATTGAAAAGTCGATATCAAAAGATTATTTCAAAAAATTATTAATTTATTGAAAGTAAACAAACAAAATACATTCTGACATAATAAAAATATTAAATACACACATTTACACTTATAAAGTACACTTATAAATGTATCAGTATTGCGCAATGTATTTTGTAATTAATGTAACAATAGTAAGTTAAGTACAAAGTTAATAATTACAAGTGCCCCCAAGGGCTTGTCATGTATAAAATTATATACAAAAGTTAACACTTGTCTTGATAATTTGTGCGGTTTATAAGTAATATCTTAACTATTTATAAAAAGCTACACGATTCGCTCCCAAATGCCCCCGTTTTCCACTTAAGCGTGTGTATGTGATGTATTGAAGGGGAGGATAAATAAGCAGATCCTCAGAAATAAGTAAATTTTTCGCGAACACTGTCAAGGTCCTTTTATTGCATCCCATCTTCAGAATAATTTTATGGATAGCAGTGCACAGAAAAGATCATACTTCGGAAAGACGTTATATATACGTCTGTTGCAATCAATGCTTTGACTGAGAGAGACGTTTATATGTACCAGTGGTACTTAAGGAGTTTAAGTCGTATTGTAGCTTTAGCGTCAAAGTGTAGTATTATTGAATTCAATACATTGTTATTATATGGAGGAAGGTGCAATGAAAACTATGATTGAATATTGGGTCGCAAACATTGAAAGTTTGCGAAAAATTGTTATAGTATCATAAAAATCTTTCTAAATTCTTACAAAGTAGATTTCTCAAAAATAGTTGCTTAGAACAGTTTCTTTAACACATCAAATGAATGCATTAAAATTACGTTTCGTTTTTAAAAATAATGTATACCTAAAATTAATTTCTTTCATATTAGTAAAAATAATAAAAATTTTATCAAAAAATCATTCAAAGGAGAGTTTAAGTTACGAAAACATAAATGTCTAAAAAATAAATCGCCTATTCAGATGCTTAAATCGCTTATAGCCATATTTTTTTCCTTCATGAGGTAAAAAAAAAAATTGAATATACCCTGAACCCATTAATATCATGTTTTCCCCAGATTCTTTTAAAAGACAAGCAATATATTTTTCCTTTAGATCTTGCTTTTTTGTGAAAAATAATTTTGGTAAAACTAAGAGTTTTGAAAGCTTCTTTTGATGAAAATATTTGTATAAGTTTAAACTGTAGAATAAAAAAAAGGTTAAAAAAATCTTAACCCGACCTTTGAAAAGCCCTTTAAAATTAGTCTTTAAAAGTTGAGGAAATTAATATTATGTTGACGGGAAAAAAATTTCTTCACAAAAAAAGGAAAAAAAAAATGGCTTTACATAAAAAGTCTCATACATCGCTTATTATATCGTATTTCAAAATTCTTTGACGCATGTAGACTTTTATTAGCTTAAGGTAACTAGTATCACTCCATAAAAGACTTTGCTTCTAAAATGCCGAATTATGAAATATGCTAAAAGGCTATAGTTTAATTAGCAGAAATAATTTTATTTTAAGTGGTAGTGTATCGAGCTTCCAGGCCATAGGTCCGAGGCTCAAATCCCTGGCTGGGCAAGGTCAACTTAGCTTTTCATCCCTTCAGTGGGTCGATACATGAGTGCCAAGCTTCTTTCTCGTCAAACTGACCAATTGACACTTGACCGAAAAATCTGCACACGCACCCCAACACATAAGGTCACGAAAACTGAGACATGAAAAGTAAGCCTTAACCCTCATGGGCTGTTGCACCACTGAGTTCAGTTCAATTTTATTTTATTGCTGATAGTTTTCAGTAGTTATAATAGTTAATTTCTTATTCATGAATATCAAGTTCTTTTTAAAAATAATTCCTTATTAATTCTCAGGCTATACTTAATAATGTTTGTAAACTTATCTTGAAATTGCAGCAATCTCTTCAGTTTCTAATGAGACAGTCTACTTTTATAATCATGCTGTTATATAATAAATTCTTGGTAATTTTATTTGTCATCAACACTGAATGAATACAACTGGTTATATATATATATATATATACAATTTTTGATAACTCGAAAGAAACTAAATTGTGTTGTAAATGATTAAAATAAATTTAACACATTTAATTAGCTTCTAGATAGAATTTTTCAATCCCCAATAAGTTTTTTTAGGCTAACCGTTTTCTTAACATACAATTGTGACTACCGTTGCCGGGGAGTCGGTCGCAAACTCGTAGCTGGCGTTGTTGAGTTACAGATTTGAAACTTTGTGCCGTTGAAGACCCGCCATGTCGAGAGGCACGTTTAGTCTGTCGAGGTTTAAAATATTCACGTTTGCATGGTGTGTGAATAAGGAATGGGGTGCCAGCTTATATGTCATCCTTTTAATTTGGCCATGGTTTAAAGATACAAGGTTTCGTTGCCTATGATCCTCAATCTACTTCAGAGCGCGAAGTAGATTAAGAATCAAAATCATCATGCAGTTAACAATTTTAGAGTTTCTTTTCAGAATTTCCTAAGTTATAGGAGAGTAAGTATGAACAGATACATAATGATAAATGGATGTCTTAAAGATCCGTATAGTTTTATTTTAAAAGTTATTTTGGAAAAAAAATGTATACCACTTTTTGTGCTGATATTTTCCCTTTATTCCATAAATATAAATAACGCAAAAGAATAATAATATTAAAAATATGATTTATTAAATAAAATTACGGAAACGTGAAGTGTAGCATATCATAATTTTTAAGATTTCCTGTGTCACAAAATCACTAAATCCAAAATTTCACGCAATTATTATCAATTGCACAGAAATATTCAAAACTGGAATTACAATCCAATATCGGATTAGTCAAGTTGGCGCATTCTAAATCAACATTTAAATACCATTCTTTCCCCCCTGACTTTTAAAAAGATAAAAAAAAAATGTGATGTGCTGTGATATTATTAGAAATAATCTAGTACATCACATCCTAGAGCGATTTGTTTTAAATGTCTCTTCAGCTAATAATTGGATTGGTATAAAATCAGGATCTTAAGCCATCTAAACCATTTTGTACTGAAATTCAGAAGCCGTAATGAGAAAAATTCGTTTTTAGAAGCTAATTGATTTGGTTAATTCGTTCATTACCATCTCATAATTTAGATAATTTCAGCCATAATTGTAAATCACATTTAATCTATGATTAAAAGCACGAAAGCTTTTAAAAGTGCATCATGTTTGGACTTATCATTTAAATACGGATAGCAATTTATGTGAGAAATAAATTTAAGACTGATTAGGACCTCAATTCATGAAAATAAGGATGCTCTAATGCTGGAGTGAAAATCTTTTGATTTTTTATGATTTCTTAAACAAATTACAATTAAGTAAGTTAAAAGGATTATACACCTTTATATAGGTAAGATTTATCTGTTAAAAGGATTGGCGTTTGTTTTAGTATTTTAGTTATTGGATTATTTTTAACTTTAGTTAAAAGGTAATCCAATAGTTTTAATCGTAACTAATTCTTTATTGGTAAGGATTAAATAGATTAAAATGCTTCACTTCAAGCAATAATCTACAAGAAAAAGAAAAAAAAGAGTAGATGTAGTAAACATGCATAAAAATACAATTTCTTAAAGATAGAGGTATAAAATCCTAAGGAAAAAAATAATCTGTTGCTGTTACTAGCAGGTAGATTCAGAAAGAGTGTGACCAATTTTAAAAGCATATAACTATTTATGGTAAATTTTAATCGCGTTACTGCCAGTTATATATTAAAAATGAAAAGTTTAAACTACCTATCTAAGTATTTTTATTAAAGGAAGTAAATTATTGCCCTAAAATAAGTTCCCAAAACCGAAACGAAATTTTACATCTTTTGAAAGATGGTTGCTTAAATTCTGTCATAAATAAAGCATTTAAAAGTAACAAAATACATTTTACTAATGGTTACATTAGTACTAATACATTTTACATTTTACTCATTTACTATTACATTTAACTAATACTTTTTACTCACCTGTTTGAAATACGATCCACACTCCAAAGTCTCCAAAGAAAGGATCTTTAGGATTTGACTATCTGTTTCTTTCTTTTGGACCTCATAGAGCAGCTCTGTAGAAAGTGCAAAGTCATACCTTTCAGTCGGGCAGGAAGATTTTATTAAATCCTCTGGTTTGAAATAAAAACTATGAAGCTCTTTAAGAGCCATGACTTCCTGAAGGTAGCCTCTCTGTGATTTGAGCCCGTTCTTCTATAATAGATTTAATAGGCATTTGATGGGTTGATAACAACAGAGCATCGATTGGTGTTGATTTTACAGCTTCCATAATTAGCCGTAATGCTCGATTATGGAACACTTTAAGGAGATCAATCACCTGTTTAGATACCGCAACCAAAGTCTCGCAACAGTAGGTAATGAGTGGCAGAATGTAAGCGTTATATGTTAATTCTAGAGTTGTTTTAGAACAACCCCATTTCGAGCCAGCAATTATTTTAAAAAGACTTAACCTCTTAGTCGTGCGTTCCACGGTCATTTCATTGTGTTGTCTCCATGTTAATTTTCGATCGAAATTAATCCCCAAATATGAGAAACAATTTGTTTGGAGAACATTCAGATCGTAGAAATATAGTTAAAAAAATTCTTAATATAAGAATAAAATGATTAACGAGAAAATTAATGTCATTGGGGTAAAAGCGTGGTGTATTCTAAAAATCTATCAATTGTTATAATTTCTAACTTCCATTCCGAAATCCTGTGTTAGGGTAAAATGTAGTACGAAGCACCCCACGCTTTTACCCAAATGGCATTAACTTTCTCGTTAATTATTTTATTCTTATATTAAGATTTTTTTTTTTTACTTTTTAGTTCGATTCGGTATAAAATCTTGTTTTTATTTTTTTAAAACTATAATTTATTTTTCATTTTTATGTTCAATCTACAATAAAAGCGTGTTTTTTTTTTAGCTTTTTAAACTATCATTTATTCATTGTTGAGTTTATCCTTGAGTTTGATATTTTGAGCCGGAACTACGTGGCTGCTGGAACTAGTCTTGCTCTTCAATGGATATCAATTAAAGGGTCTGAAGGGTATTTATTCTCCCCGTTTAAGGGGCCTCGGATGAGTCCCGTATCGTTATATTCGATTCCATCTCTATAAATACAGGTCAAACAAATAAAAATGTGTTAAGAAGAAAAAGTTCGAATTAAAAAAAAATTAATGTACCATGTTTTTATAACCAACTAAAAACTGTAAAATTCCTCCTTTTCCTTTCTTTTTCACATTTTCTTGCAATGCCCTCCACTTCTGAGATATGGTCCGAATTTCAAGTCTCTAGCTCATCGGAAAGTCCCACAGTTTAAAATCAATTACAAAATTCCACCCGGATAGACATTTAAGAAAGCGAGTGAATAAAAACATGGTAATATTATGGGTCAATCGTATTATCACGTTTTAAACGTATTGCTATGATGTTAATTCATATCAACACTTCTAAACGTATTGATTTATAAAAATAAAGAACATTTAGCAGTTAGAGCATAAATTTTTTTTCCACATGCACGAGCTTTTTTTTAAATTTTCATTTTCAGAAAAATGTCTATATTATGGTAAGAAATTGATAGCACACACCCACCCTCTCCTTTCTCACATAAGGAACACTTTTTTTATTTGTTTTATTTGTGCAAGTGTATTTTACACTTGAATATAATTAGCTTAAATTTAACACACTCGCTTTTAGGGTTACACCTTATTCTTTAAGTTGCTAAATCTGGAAATGGTATATGGAATTGTCCCCAAATCTGATTATCGTCATTCCTGACGATCTTGATAAGGACAATTGAACAAAATTATGAAACTATTGTATTGTTATCGGTCCTTGACAAGTGTGTAAATTTTCAAATTAATCCGACCTCTTAAAATGGGTAAAAATCGAGTTCAGAGATTCCGTTACATGCAAGTGAAACTTATAAAAGCGAAAAATTGTATAAAAGCCAAGAACAAAACTTTCTTGGTCTACGTATTCAATGTTACGCAAAGGTACAAAAATATGGATAACTTCGGATGAAGCACTGCTTCATTTATCATTCACAACAAAACGAAGATATTTCACTCAAAAAGCGTTGCAAAGACACAGCTATTTTTCAAAAGGCAAGTTGACCGTCAGGTGTTATGGTATGGAAGGGAATGTCCTCTCATGGCTTTACAAAATCATTTTTGTGGAACCCAAGGCTAAAATTGATGCTAAACACAGTCAAAATAAAGTTTTGAAGCATATGATTATAAAAATTAAATATTTTTACCCTCAAGAAAACTTTGTTTTTCACCAAGATTCTGCACCAAGTCATACTTTGAAATCAATCATAAAATGGTCGGAAGACAAGTTTTCCCCCCCTTCCTCCTGAAATGGCTACCACCATTCCCTGAGTGAGTGAGTGAATATTAACGTCCCATTGTTCAGCTACACGAGGGCTTTTGTGGACGGTCCGCGTAATTTTGAACCATGGTCAAGTGACGCGGAAGACACCTGAGCTAGCCCCCCCCACCATTCCCTGACTGTGCCCCTTACGATTAATTTTTATGGGTATACTTAAAAAGCCATTAAATGGACGTAAGTAGGAACACTTCAAGGGCTTCAAAAAGCAATGAAAGAGAACGTTGGAAAATACCCTAAAAATGACCGAAAAAAGTTCTTTTGGCTTAACTTAAGCATTTGCGTGAAATGTACTTTACTAAAGAAAACCACATAGAAAATTTCATGTAAATAACTTAATTCAATACAAATCTATGATACTTTGAAATTGGTCACACTATTTTTTAAATTGTTTGAATCAATCAGTATATCACGTGATGGACAGTAGCATCAGCTCAAGGCCCACGAAATTCATCGTGGCAAGGGGCTAGTTGTACGCTTGTCGTTAACCGTAGTCTTGAGCACCGTACAGGAGTCAGTACGATTTGGCTGGGTTCTACCCCAATTTTGAAGGAGAATACCCTGGGGATAGTCAAAGACCTCCAACCTCTCTAACCTAACCTACTCTTCAATAATATCATATAAAAGGCTTATAACATGTACAACATTGAACATGTACACCCACTTTGCTGAGTATTTCATGATTTTTTGACTCTATATATTGTTTTATAAATAATAATTATTAATTATTCTAAGTTCTTAAAGTACTTTTATAGTAAGTATGTGTATCTAGTCATAGCATTAAGCTTTCGATTGTACTGGAAAACATTTTTATACCATTAGTCTGTTGATTTGAAAAGGACAGGATTTGGATTTCTTAAGCGGAAGCATATTAAATGAAGTACCTTTCACACCCCTGTAACCTTGTCTCGGAGTTGATCTTCATAATATTCTTTTTCTGCAGATCTCTTCTCAACAAAAGAAACACGCTTGCTAAATTTTAACTTTGTGGGTCTAACAGTTAAAAAACGGAGACATTTTCTTTCAAAAAAACCCCCGTACCCTCGTTTAACCTTCGATTTCCTCAAATCTCGTTCTTAGCGGATATTTATCAAAAGAAAGGATTATTTATATATATGCCAAGATAATGTCGATCTAATAGTTTGAGATCTCACGATGAGTGATCCGGTTTTCATAAATATATATATATTTATGTAGATAAATAAAGACGGGCAATGACTAAATGACTTAGTCGCAAAATTTAAATTTGTAAAGATTTGCAAAAAATTTAGAATGTTTGGATGAACAATATAAATTTTATAAAGGTATTTGGAAAAGTTTTTCTCTGAATAAGGGACATTGCCCTTCTTGTTTAATAACACCATTATATAAAAATTTTAATACGATATTATTCAATAAGTATCTTGCTGTTATCCCCATATTTTAATATATTCATCTTATCAATGATATCAATAAAGCAAGAAAGTAAAAAAAAAAAATACTTCATCCAAAACACAATCATGAGCATAAAGAGAAAAAGGAAGCAAAAAGAGTTTCTTATAAATACTAAGTTTCAAATATTCACAAAAGTCGTTCAGAACTATTTCATAAGAAATTATTAAAGCCTTTATTATTTTAAATATGTTTACCTGTTATTTAAAATAGTGGAATAATAAAAAGTAAAATAGTAATTTAGAAAAAAGTTGAAAAAAGTTTTTTTTTTTTTTTTAAATTTTTTGAGTTAGTATAATTTATTTCGAATTTTGGGTCTCTCCATGAGACGTTCATCAAACCAGCAAATATGATTAAAAAACCCCGCATTGAGTTATTAAACTAAATAATTCCCTTTAATGTAAGGTTTCAGAAATTTCATACATGTTGGTAATTACATTTTTTTTCTAATCCATAAATTCAAATTAAAATCTTTTTTTAGAAGGTTAATTTGAAAGACTTTTTTAGGACTAGTTCTAATTTTGATGCGTCAATTTTTCTCTTATTCCTTTGCTTTATTTTAAAGATATTTTTTTGCAAAGTAATGATGAAAAAGCACTTTTTGCGTTTTATGTAAATGAAATTTAATCCAAGGCCAATTAACAAAAAGGAAATATTAAGCAGATTAAGACTTAGTACATAAAAATATTTCATAATATTCTACAATCAATGTTTTTGGAATACGAGAAAATCGAATCACGCACAGAATTTTCTGTTGAAAACAGATTTAGTAGGCAGCCTGATTTAATCTTATATTTACAGAAAAACGTTGATAATTAACAATTTTTTATTTGCTAAGATTAAAGCTATAAATAGGAACACAATAATCAAAGTTTTCGCCTGAACTAATGATTAATTCAAGAAGGATTATAATGTATGTCTACACTATATAAATATAAATTGATTTATAGAATGACCTTAGATCTTTTCAGATTTTATGGGAAAAATATTTGTCTGAAATATTTTATGTGCTCAGATTTATTGTAAAGATATCACGGGACAATAAATAATCACTGTTTTCCTTAAATGTTTTTCGATAAGAAAGTTTTGAAGTTTATAAGGCTTCTAAAGTATTTATGATATCCAGAAATGCACTAAGCACTCAATAATATCAATCTATTTCATGGTTTCTGACTCATGGAAATAATGATTTTGCTAATGTTTTATCAATTATTTATACTCAGGCAAATTTATTAATTGCAATAGGAAGCATTTGAGTAAAACTTATTTAATGGCTTCAAGAAATTAGGGACATAAGACTCAAAATGCTGTAACACAAGTGTTGGGGACCTGTGGCACTCATGCCAGATTTAGCACGTGGTACAACTCTGAGTGACACTCTACAAAGCTATCAAATACGGTTAAATTGCCCTTCTTTCTCTATGCTTCACGCATTTTCTCACTTTTCGTTCGGTTCGTCAAATATTTCCTGCTATGCGGCATCTTGGATTATATTTCTACACGAGTTTGGTACACCACAGCTATAAGTTCACCTGCACCTCCTGTAACATTTATTTTGGTTTGATCTTGGAGAAATTCACCGTGGAAAATCTGTTGTACATTTATATCAAAGCACAAAGTATTTCTGAAAATATTAATCTGTTGATCTATTGAGATGGTTTTAATCGTTTTTCGCATATAGTTATTCCTCGTAATTTAAAGTTGTAACGCTCACTGTTATGAAATTTGTACTTCTCGTTAAACATGAAATAAAGAATTCAGAATAATGGATTTTCAGACAAAATCATTGATAGACAAAAAAAAAAAAAATATTTGTACATTTTCGTCTCTGGAAAAATGCTGCCCAGAGAGAAAATTGCTCAACATCGAAGAAATTCTGTAGAATGTGCATTGCTATATTACTCTATGATTGCATCTGTAAAAGATGGTCGACTATGTCGTAGAAAGTTTCCCAACATTCGGAAAATGATCAGTACCAACAAATCAGTATCTGTCTGCTTGTGACAATCATCCCAGGAACTAGACATAATTAATGATAGATTTCGATCGAAACTGCATTCTTTGAATGCAAAAATTTTATCTGGGTCCTCAACACGCATTTGATAAGTGAAGGAATGCCAGTTTATGTGTTAGGCAGGTAAAACGGTGTTCAACATGTAATGATGTCACAAGCCCCTTGATCATTTAATATTTCTGAGTCTCCCTACTGCATTTTAAATGCATGGAATTGTGTATGAGTGTGTACCTGTGGACTACTTAGTATAGTTGTACAAAAAATGAGAACCCCCGTGTGGTTAAGGTATCCGACTACCCTAAGACTGTGAACTTTGCTAAAAACTGACAACTTTGTTTTATGATTTTATTTTATGGGGCATCTTATTAGCTTTATAAAAATACCAAGTTTATCATTTTCCGTTTACTAGAACAAAAACTATAAGTGTTTTAGTAAAAGCAGATGCCATTACTTTAAGCAAGATGTCATACTTTAAAACGCGTTTTACTCGAAATGTGATTTTTTGAAAATATTCAAACGGGGATCAGAGATTGCTAAAAAAGTTTTGAATATAATTAACTGTGTGAAATTTTTTCTGTATGTTCTGTATAATAGTAGAATTTTTTAAACTTTCAGATTTATCGATCATTGTTTTATTACAAAATTTACAGTCCCTTCTGTGAATATAATCACTGTCTTTTTAAGCATTTTCATATAGTAACCGAGATAAAGTGCTCTGGTTTTTGTAAAAAGAGAAAATATCTCTTATAACCGAAGGTCGTTTTAAAATTGAAAAAAAAAAACACATTATATTGAAAAAAAATTGAAAATTTGTTCATAAACCTTTGGTGCAGAATGGGCCGCGTTTATGATATTTTTTGTCAATTTTTGCCTATTTTTTCCCATTTTAGTAATAATAATTTCTTTTTCTTTTATTAATTTTCACATATTTTTCTTAAAATGCACAAAACAAATCTAAAAATAACAAAATCCCCATATCTCTTTTTATTTAAAAAAAGTTGTCACAACCAGTCGGATACCTTAAGATCCTTGATTACTGAACGCGGATCAAGTGTTATAAGCGCAACTTATAATATTAGTACACATTGAGAGCAGTAAAATAAAGTCAATTTTTTTGGAATGCTATAAGTTGTTTAGTTTGTTATACGAAATAAAATATTATTTTAACTTTAACACTTTATCTGGTAAAAGGAAACTGTTTTTGTTGCGTTGACTACCAATCTTGGTTTTTATGGCATTTGTTCTTCTGAAACTTTTATTTAAAAATACAAAATGGTTGAAAGTGTAGCTAAGTATTTTCTAACTGGATCATTTTTCATTCGGAGAAATGATTATTTATTTATATGTAATATCGAAAGGGGGGAAAAGTACAATATTGTCTGTTCTTTACACAAAGCCAGGATGTCAGTTCAACTAATGATTAGCCCGAGTTTCATAAAATGGTAAAAATAAGAATTATCAATTACTTTTTGACGGAATCCAGCTGTATTTTGTTACAAATATTATTTTAGAGAAGAGTTACATTAACTATATATCTATAAATTTTGAGAAAATATTCTTATCATACATTTTACTTACCTTTGCAGTTTGAAACTAAAAAATTAATGTTTTTACAAATTCTGTTAAAACTTACATTTCTCGTAAAAATAATAGTAAATAAATATAAATAAATAAAAAATTGATCAATAAAGGCTAAGAGTGGAAGCAGATGCTTCCTATGCTCTCAGGGGGGCAGTTTGTAGCTCTAAGCCTTTTAGGGCGAGCTGTGTCCCCTCGGGCATTTCGCTGTAACGACATTAACGCAAGCGATCGGGATGTGCTAAGTGGTGCATATAGTAGGAAGACGGTTATCCAACTTATCTACTAATCACAATGTATCCCCTCCCAAACGTTGTTGGTGAGGGAATCGTTATCTGGATGACTTTCCCAATATGTTAGTAGTAAAATTTTAAAATAAGTCACAGAAAAATTTGAAAAAGTTGTGAATTTTGTGTTTATAAAATACAGTGTAACACGTTTAACGTGGAAACGCTTGAGACGAAAGATCTGTTAACATGAATTAATACAACGGCCATGACGAAGTACTATGTATTTTCATGCGGTTTTTTTCTCTTAACACCGAAAGATTTCAATTATGGAGAAGGAGGATATTTTGAAACTGAGCTGAAACTTAACGAAATATTTAAGAAAGTTGTGTATTATGGATTTTTCTACTGTATCATTGAAAGAGTTCCTTCCAGTAGTTGATGATAATGTGTATAAAGCAGCAATTATGTTTTTAGCGCGGTTTTCACGTAGTGTAAAAAAAAAAGCGCTATTAGGACGCAAATTACGTCTTCGACTTCGTTCCATATTTTGTCTTACCTTTTTCTCAGCCAATAAGCAACCGTTTGACCTCGGGTTTTCGGTATTTGGTCACATTTGTGCCCTAGATGAGCCAAATCATATTTAAATTAAAAAAATTATAATTTTTTTGTTTAATTATTTAATTTTTTTTTATATTTAAAAAAATATTAAATTTTTTTTAAAAGTATAGTACTACTTTCTGTTAGTAAAAAGTTCATTAGTTGCATTATTGTAAAATACAACATGTGAAAAATGCGCTAAAATTACTTGGCCATGCCAATGGTTGATATCTTGTTTTTATAAGTTTGAATACTTTGAAGTTTGTTCAAAATTCAAAAAATATCATTGATGCAGATTCCGACGACAAAATGAAATAGGTAATAAACTCCTATACCTACGTCATCCGAAATGAGCAATATCATGAAAAGTATGTGCGGTTATTTAGACGCATATTCCTCCAATGGTGAAATTGTGATAGCGTTTGATTCCCTCTTACATCCGAACTCACTTGTCTACCTGTAAACCCGGATAGATGTGTGGGAGAAACAGAATAATCCATGGATATGTTTTCAATCTAATTAATTTATTAATTCTTATTAACAATCAGACACAATACAATTCTAATTAAGGTAGCTGAAATATAGTAGAGTACGGAGGTGAGATTCTATAACGAGGGGATGCAACTACAGACCCTGAACTGAATCTAAGATAGCTTAAATACGCTCAGATACAACTATGTCGCACACTAATAACTAGCTTCTACTTAATCAAATGCACAGTACCTGAACCTTTAATGCATAGGATCCTACACTAGAAACTTGCAGGTGCTCTCTTCGGCTTGATCAATGTCGTAGACTCCACTCTTTGTAATCTTTAACTAATTCCACTCTCTTTCAATCTTCAACTAACAACTAATTCTCAAACTTTGTGTTAACTCCTACTTGCACACATCCAACGTATCAACTTCAGCGTGTCAACAACTTGCTGCCAACACGCGAAAACAGAATTTATATAATATACCTCGTTTACATAATCACGTTTCCTTACTCGATGAAGGTTGGCTGAAATAAATATTTACCTTAAAGATATAAGAAGGGATTAGTGGAACCACGTATAGATCCGTCACAAAATGAATAACAAAATGATTGACACTGAACAATTTGACTCGAAAAAAAGACAGTGCAAATAAAAAGCAGATTATTTTCCAAAAACTGAATAACATCAAAAAACTTTAAAATTGTGTACTTAATTTTATTACATTGCTTTGAATGTTTTTGTTTCATTGTTTTTTTATTAAATACATGTATATATTCATATCTACATACATAAAATGTATTCTAATGAACTTAATTTTGTTGAATATATGTTTTTTGGACCACGAAAAAATATATCAGTACTTCAGTTTCGTGTTAAGCGATAATGGTGAGTTTGAGCCTTTCAAGCAAACTTTTATTCGTAAGGAGCAATTTGAATTTTTAAAAAAAATTCAATTAGTGGAAAATTTACTTTAACGAAGAGGCATTAAGAAAAGTTAAGTTACCGAAAGGTGCTCTAGATGACGTTTAAAAACCATCATTTATCTTACAATTAGAATTCTGAATTCTTAGTCATCCAAATTTTTGAATTTTTATATGTATTAAAATTTATTATTTTAATACTTCAGAATTACGATTTAGGCTTGAGGAGAAAAAGGTATTTTTTGAATTCATTAAATTCAAAGATTATTACATAATAAACACAATAAAAAACGCTTAGTTCTTTTTTGTCTTTTACAAACCCTATCAAGAATGACTGTATAATTAACACAATTTCTAATTCAATTGATAGAGCAAGCCCCTAATTTGAAAAAACTATTCTGAAGTAAATTGTTTTCGTGAAACAAAAAAAATCCACATCTTGATGATTTATTTCGAAAGATGTTACCATTAAATGGATAACTTTTTGATTTTCGGAATTTAAATAAGTTGATAAACAACTCTGAGTAATTCAACTTTAATTTAACAATTAACTTATTATTGACGCATTTGTAAGTATGTTTTTAAAATAAAACCATTTTTTAATTAGTATTAAATTGTAATATATTTAAATATTTAATAAAAGTTATTGGTTTGGAAAGTCGGTCTTATAGTTCTAAGTTTTGTTTGGTATTGTTGGTCAGCCTTGAGTGAAAAAGAAAGGATGTGTTATTTAGAATATGAATTAAGAAATAACATTTCTAAGCATTTAGAATTTTTTAAATGCTCCAATTTAATAACATATTAAAACCTACAACGAATTCCAATTATGTAACAAGAACTAAACATAACACTTTGTTATATTGTGTCAATCCCTGTGAAAGACTCCTGTTGCTTTTGAGATAAGATGAGACCTTGAAGAGGAAAGAGTTGGAACTCGAAGTAGGGGAAGGTTAGAGATAACGTGAAAGAAATTGCTCAACAAATAAAATAAAACACACCAAAGATTCAAAACATAACAAAAAGAGTCGGCATGTGATAGAACGTGGGATTTTAAGATGTCAGAAAAAAGATATCTTGCGTCGAGCTCTTCTTAGATTTGAGTTTGAGTTACGAATCCAACCTATTCACACCCCCAATCGAATGCAGAAGATTACCGAGTTTTATTTTCTTTGAATTTCTGAAAAATTCCTAGGGATCTCTGATTTCCTTTATCTATCGTTAGTGTGATTTAAGGGATGACAGATCAGGATCGTGTTTTTTCAATCAGTGATCTTTTTTCTTTTCTTAAGAGAGATACGAGTTAAATTGATAGTGTTAAATATCACTTTCTCTGCTTGGGTTATATAATGATGAAAATTGACTGAATTGTTTTGAAATTTTTTCACGGGTTTATGAAGTCATTAAAATTATACCAATTGCATACTATGGATGCAGTGCTTTAAAACTTTAATTGTAATAAATAGTTTGAAAATTATATTTCCACGGATAAAATACAGTAAAATTCGTTTAACGCGAAGCCGCTTATGGTGAAATATCGGTTAAAACAAAATAGTACAACTGTCTTGAAAACTACTCTGTTTATGCATAAATTTCTTAACACGAAGCAAAAATCGCTTAACGCGAAAATACTTTTTTTTCTGGGAATAAGCAAAATATGGAAAACATCAACCCCATAAGCGAGATTTAAGAGGGGTGTGAAATGAAAAGAGGTGGTTTCACATTTTTCGTAGAAAGAACGCTAGCTTTACTTTAAAATACCCTCGAAATACCCTCGAAATAACCTGTAACACAAACCTATTTTATTTATCAAAGCTACTTTCAAATTCTTACTATCCAACGCCTACTATCAAAGCTACTTTACAAACGCCACACAAGGACATCCAAAAGGAAGCATAACATGAAAAAAAGTATGCACAATTATTTAGACGCCCATTGCATTGGGGAAATTTATAACAAAATGGATGACATTGAACCATTTGTGAATAATTTGATTACTAAAAAAAGACAATTCAAAGCAAAATATCAGATTATTTTCCAAAAACTTAATAAATGTTTTGTTTTTCAAAAAAATTGAAAATTTTGTATTAAATTTCGTTAAGTTCGTGTGAATGTTTTGTTTCATATATTTATAAAGTGCATGCATATATACATATCTGAACTGAACTGAACTGAACTCGGTGGCACAACAGCCCATGAGGGCCAAGGCCTACTGGGCATATCTCAGCTTACGTGACCTTTGGCACTGTGGTGCATGTGCAGATGTTTCGGTCAAGTGGTCAGTCTGACGTGAAGCCCTCAGTGTTCCGCTACCAACTGAAGAAATGAAAGGCCGAGTCACCTTTGCCTAGCCCGGGATTTGATCACCAGACCTGTGGCGTAGATACGCGATACATGATCATTCAGCCACTGAGCTTCATATGCATATTTATATAAAAAAATGTGCTCTAATAAACTTAATTTTGTTAAATATATGGTTTTTTTTGCTATACCCTTTAACAGGAAATTCTTTTAACGCGAAAAAATATTTCAGTCCTTCCCACAGTTTCGTGTTAAGCGATTTTCAATGCATTTAAATTTTCTCTCTTACTCTCAGTCAGTTTTTAAAATAACCTATAATATTACTGCAATTCATTTAGTTGAAATATTTTATTAATGAGTAATGTTTTGTATTTTTCCTTGGCGTATGATCCATAACCTGAGATGTAAATATGCGGCAATAAAACAGATTCTATATACTATAATTTGCTTCAACAAAATTTATGTATTTCACTAAATTATATCTTCCTAGATTCTGTACTTTCTTAGTTAATATTCATTATTTCTATGATTTACCTTTTCATTACCAAACTCTTAAAAGTCTTATATAACCGTATGTTTCAATAACTTTTCATTTCAAGAACAAATTATTTAAAAATGTTTTGGACATATTATTCAAACTTTAAGAAAAATACAAGCTGCTTATTAATATATGTGGAAGATGCCAGTGGTCTCCATTAGAATAAAGATGTCTTCAGTTAACTTTGAATTTAATTGCTTACAACTAACATTTTTACAAATTATTTACTGATGATAGATCATCATTTATATCGTCTTTTGTAATTCTTAAAAAGCACGAAGGATCTTCGTTGTTTTTTGTCACGTCATGGCGTCTTCTCCTTCGAACGTCTATATCCAGTATAGCTCCAACTTGTGCGTCATCAGACATGCGCAGAGTAGAACAGATAGATCTTGTGTCTTGGCAATAGCGGCTGGTACTACATATATATATATATATATATATATATACAGGAGATAAGTGACTCATTCACTCATTCCTCACGAGATCTCCAAGATAACATGTTTTTTTGTTAGACCTATATCTGACTGAACCATATTCTTATGTTGATAAGATCGTAAAACGAATTAAAATCTACTCCAATTGTGTTGGGCGTTATGAATAAGAATTCTCCTTTTTGAATTTTTGGACCTATAGACTAAAAAATTGGAAAGCATGTTTGTTTTGTTGAGTATAGATCCGTGAAGAACGAGTTTAGCGAAAATCTACTCTGATGGATGTTATGTGGTTAAGGGGGCGTTATAGACTGTGAGAAAAAACTACTCCCGTTTGGGAACTGTTAAAGACCAAATGTCTTGAAATTTGGTGATTATACTTCTTCTGCTGAGTAGAAATTTTCAAAATGATCGTGGAAATAGACTCCGATGGAATGCGTAAATCATACAAATCAAATTCTGTCCTTTTTAAATCAAGATTCAGGTCTGTAAGAATGATTTTCTGCTGAATAGAAAGTTGAATGCTAAGAATTATATTGATTTGTAATTATTGATATCTATAATTATACAACATTTTGAAACACCTAGAAAAGTGGGTAGTCAATGGCTAGTATGATTATAAAATCTAAAAGAGAATTCTGAAATTCGAAAAAAAATTAACTCAAATAATAATCTTATTTTAAAAGGGAATAATTTTATTTTTAACTAACTTAAATACAGTCAGAATTCACTGATTCACTACATTCAAACAAATAGATTAAATATAGAAGAAAAAGGATTAAGTTTTATTTAATTAAAATAATAAAAGTTTCAAGCCTGACATTTATAACAAAAGTGAATTCCTTTTGAGATAAAATAGCATTACTACTTAATAAGCGTAAGAAAATGCGAACGGCTTTTGAATAAATTTTTGCTAATTAGAAAATTGCACTAGTCCTCTATTTACCCGTGAATCTTTTGGGTCATATTCTACTGTATTGTAATTTTACCTAGTATTTTTTTCACAAGATGACTTATACATCTTAATTATGTAATGTTCTGTGACAACAAATCACGATATTGATGACGATTGAAAGCCCCATCAAGCTGAAATATCAAAGTAAATTCCTTGCAACTTGCTTGTAGATGAAAACCATTGGAACCGCTTTGTGCAACTGATATGATTTGTGATTTTGCTGGTGTTTGCTAAACAAAAAATCGTACATAATAGCTCTGGGTTTTATTTATCAATATCAACTTAATTGGTTGGGTACTATTTTTGTACATTATAAACTTATTCTAATGAAGGATGTCAAATAGTTTTTCCATTTTCTTTTGCTTGCCGTTGACATTTAACTTTAGAATATTAAATGTCCTCGAAGCAAATTTCTCACCAGAAGCCCCGGGAACATCGGCCTCTTGCGCGTCGGCTATCCCGCACGTGGTAACAGTATCGCTTGTACCAAATATTGCACTATCCATAGAAGAACGTTGCCATTGCCTTAAGAGGTTGGACTTCTACCTTTTGGTCCGCGGAATGTATTCTATTTCCCTTCTACCACACATTGGAAACCAATGGAGACGTTCCCTCATCCACCACCATTAAACGCGCCCTTTAGAGGTTGCGGGCTCCCCAGAGGGATCTTACCCCATCTGCAGAAATTATCCGTAAACCCTATTAATGTCAGACCATATTTTTGACTGAAAGTCCATTCTCGCATCTATTTAATAACTTATTGCATCACCACAGGACATTTTTTACAGTTCTCAAGCTCGAGACCTGGCCTCGCTTGTTATTGTGGCTTTTGGATCAATTTAGAAATCCATAGACAAGACAAGAAGAAAATCATACAGTTTTGTTACTTTTGCAACTGTGGCTTTTATGTTAGATTTCGGAATATTTAAGATAAATATTGTGTTGTCTTCGTATATGCTCAAAACATAGATACAAAATAACATATGCATAGTAAGAAAAGGAATTGTCATTAAATGAATTCACGGTAATTGATCTCCATTAGGTTCTAAATCCGCTGAAGATCCTCCTGTAGTATTTACCCTTAGACGCATAAATATTGAAATTGTACTGTCGTATATTATTACACCTGTTAGATTAAATGGAGAGAAATTATTGGCTTTTATTTAAGAGATATTTCTCATCTCATTTTTTAAGTCCCAAGCGACTATATACTTTATTGGAATTTAAAACTGTGATTTAATCTTGTTTATGTTAGGAGAACGAGATAATTGCTAGGAAAAGAAGGCATCCTATTTCTGCTTTCATAAGCGATTAAAGAAAAAAAAAGAGAAAAGGAAATCAAATACATTATTAATTCAAAACTTGTAAAGAAATAACGTTACCAAATGGTCAAATTTTTCAATCACCAGAGGAAATTGTACAACGCTAGGGTGCTGAAGTGATCAAAAATTAAATGCTCCAAATCCAACGTACATTAATGTTTAATGACCGGTGCCAAATGTTTCATTGAATTTCAAACTTAAGCTTTCTTGCTCAGAATAATAAACATTCTATATAACCCGTAGTTACTTCAAAGTTGTAAACTGAGTAGATTATAATAAAATTGCTTTAGCTAGTAATTTTTGAAATTTGTATAGTTACTGATTTTCCTTTGCATAATTTTTTTTATTTAAGAAATGAATTCTTATTTATTTAAGTCACAGAATTTCATATTTAATTATTCTTTCCATAAAGGGTTAAATTCAATCTGGTCATACTCCAAGTTAAATCCTACGTAGTTGTAATATGGTGCTTAGAAGTATTTTACTTATAGAAATGTAAGCAATTCAGCTGCATGATTTTTCTCGATCGCGTCTAAAAAAATACCGTTACATAATAAACTAAAAAAAAACTTGACTTCAGCTCATATGTATTTGAATAAGTAATTTAAGGAAATGAACATATTTTTCTCATAAGTAGAATCGATAAATTAGAATAAATAAATGGAATGATAAAATGCAAGATTTTACTTTTAAGGCAATTTGCGTTGCTTTACTTTTTACATTTGCTTACTGCAAAATTTAAATCTTAATGTAAGAGCAAAGCATACGATATTTCTATAAATATTTAAAAGCTTAATAATCATGATATTCCATTTTTCGATTTCAATTTTATTTTATCTATCAAAATACAATTTGAATCTTAAGGTAAGTACTTTGAAATCAATGAATGTGACTCTACTTGAGATCATTAAAAATTATTATAAACGAGCTTGTTTTTACGTGAAGAAAATTGTGCTTGTTTACTTTTGTATTCATGACAAGCAGTAGGGAGTAAACTAATTTCCATTAATAATTACTTAAGTCATGCCCTTTGATATCCTTTAAATTGAATATTCACCTGTAAACATCATCAATATTTCATATTCACTAACTATTTCACTTTGAAAATTTGGTTAGACTTTTATTAACTTTCTATTTCTCATTATTTATTCACCTAGAAGAGATAGCTGGGCTTAGTTTATTATTAAACATTTTACATAAACAGTGTTAAAGACTTTTGAAACAGTTATCGTCAAATTTAGAAGCAGTGGCGTAACGTGCAACCCCCGCATTGCGGCAGGACCAAGGATTCTAGGGGGTTCAAAGCCCGACTGACGCAAATTACATATTCTGTGTAAGATTCGGCTTGGGGCTGAAAACCTGACTTTTTAGAAGGCCCTAATATTATCCGTTACGCCACTATTTGGAAGGTAATATTTAAAGAGAATAATATATCAAAGAATTTTTGTGGGTAATAAATAAGCAGCTAAATATCTCAGTTTTATCGCTCTGTCCCAATATTTGAAATTATATACTGTCCATTTACAAATATGAACCGATTTGAATGTAACCCACACACAAGAGTGGGTTTTTTCTTTAAAAGTTTAACCGAAATTTGAAATCTATACACACCCAACTGATGTTTTACACGGTAGATACTTTCCTCAGAAAACCGTGCAAAAAATTGTGTAAAAAACAAATGCGACACATTGTAAATTTAGGGACATGTTCCACAATTTTAAAAAATTCGTGTTATATGAAAAATCTCTAAATATTTACCCAAAACGCTGTGTAAAAATTAACAATAAAACCCGTGTTACATATTTATAAAACAAAAACAATTCATTTTTGTTACAAAAAAAATTAAAATTAACACATTGAAAATTTAGTCTATAAGTACCAAGTGGTTATAATTAAAGTTACACTATTCAGAAGCCTGTAGAACCTGTTCTGGTTATCGTATTTTGATGGAAACTTTGAATATGTACAATGTAGATCATAGGGAAAAAGTTTCTGCAATAAAAAAAAAATAGTACAAATTTTGACCACCAGATGACTTTTATCGAATATTCCTTATGGAAATCCACAAAATGTTTATATAAACTTGCAGTCATAGTCAGAGAATCAAACAGCGTGCGTTTTTCTTCGTTAGTCATGGCCTTAAAAAAATCGAGCCTTACTGGTAAAGCTGTTTTATCAGAACGGCAGCAACCACTTAGATACTCTGCGTGAATATCATCATTTAAAGGATTTGCATAAAGGCTCCATATCAAGGATTGGTTTGAGGAAGATAATTATTAAATTTGAAGATTTGGGAATTTGGGTGTGTAGCCCGAAAAAGGATGGAAACCGGTTAGGACTGAAACTGTGGAAGAAGTCTCTACTGCTATGGTTGAAACAGCCTCCAGTTCCATCTTTTCTTCAGCAACTGGTCGATCAGTGTCGCACGAGTTGGGAATTCCGTGGTCGACCGTACGAAAAATTCAGCGATACATTTTGAAATGGTATCCATATAAAATCCACGTGATGCAAACGCTGAAACCTCAAGATCAAAAAACACATCTTGAATTTACTTGCCGATTTTCGCGGAGAATGAAAGTTGATGATGCGTGACCTTGGAAAATTCTATGGCCAAATGAGACACACTTTTATTTAAATGGAGCTGTGAATACTCACAATTGCCGCACATGGGGTGCTTCACCTCCAAATATTCTGTATTAACAACCACAATATTCTGATTACGTGACTGCTTGGTATGGGTTTACTGCTGAGCTTATCCTCGGAACTTTTTTTCTTTGGAACTCTTACTCCGCAAGGTCCTAAGAGATGCTCTGTCACGAGTCCATACTACAATGAACTTCAAAAACAGGCCATCCCTGATTTAGAGGAATGACAATGTTTGCAATACACCATCTTTATGCAAGATGGAGCAACTCCTCGCATTACGTAGTGTTAACTTTGGCAATAATCGTGTAATATTCTGACATTTTTTGGATGCATGGATTTCTCGTTTACCTGACTTAAATCCCTGTGTTTTCTGGTAGTGGGGATTTCTAAAAGACCGTGTTTATAGCGGAGGAATTAGGACTTTACCTGATTTGAAATCTAGCATTATACGCCATGTGGCTGAAATCCATCGTGATTTGCTTCGCTCTACGATTGAAAACGAAATACTGCGCTTTCAACACGTTATTGATTTCAAATGAGCCCATATTTAGCATATTCTGTAATTGAATAAATTTTAACGATTCTAACATCGTTTCGGCACCTCATTACCTGCTGGTGGTAAAATTTTAACTATTTTTTTATTGCAGAAACCTTTTTTCCATGGCCCATGTAGCATATATTCCAAGTTTCATCAAAATCCGGTATAATGTTTTCAAATCAAATTGTTGTATTGTGTAAATTAAAACACCAAAGTCAATACTTTTATTTTTAACAATCTTATTTGAAGCTAGAGAGGATTAGCGGATACGTATGGACAAGTTCTACTTTGTAAACAACAACATTGAGTGGAACCCTCACTTACTTCCAGTGTAATGTAATAATCTAAATCTATGGGAAAACATCGAAATTCAGCTGAGTTTTTAAAACTTTTAATGCAAATTTTTTTGAAACTTTTTTTGCACTATATGGATAGAAGATGATCCGTAGATTTCAGATTCAGGATTTTATAATATTTATTTCAGTATCTTTTCTAAAATACCTTGTTAATTTTTTAGCTCAAAGCAATGGTGATTTTGCATTAACCGGAAGAAGAAAAGGGTACTAATGACTTTAGTGCCCCCACAGTAAGCTTTGCGGTAGAACATGTCCATACGAGTCGGCCCCTATACTAAAGCCTTTTCAAACATTTCCAAAAATAATCTGGTTTTATACGATATATATTTCTAATTTTTGATAGAAGTTTTGACTGGTGTTTATACAAAAATATTTTTGGGTTCGTTTACACGATTCAAATGATATATCTTATATTTGTCATAAAAAGGCATATATATGAAATAAATGTGTGCAAATATACATAATTACAAACCCATAAGTGAAACCAATATGAACAAATAATAATGTTAAGTATCATGGGATACATAATAATAGTAACTGTAAAATAAATCTTTCAATATGATCTGTTTTAGAGAAAATTCAGAGCAATAAAGATTTTGTTTTATTTGATGACATATCAAATTTCGTTAAGCAAGGAAAATTTCTCTGTTAGACTTGTTATTCCTGTGACAAACAGTCAAATATCGCATCGTTCATTTATTGAATATTTTAGGATATATATATAATATGTATATATGGCATTAAAATAATTCTAAAATTATATTATTATTTATACTCCTGTTATTATTAAAATAACTATATTAAAGCATATTTACTCAGAAGCTTTTCCCAAGTCAATCTTAATGGTGGATTTAACAACTTCAGAACCTTCACTTAGCGTTCTGTTAGCCTTCACGAAAAATTCGTGGTATTCTAGAGTAATCCTCTGCAAATCTTCTCCTATCCTCTGTCTATATAGTTGTATTTTTAAATTATAATATCTGTTTAAATAGAAACTGTTCTTTCGCAATTAAAGGTTTTCATATTAGAAGAACGTCATAAAGTAGCCCGAGTTTAGTTAAGGAAAATTCTTTTGAGAGAGCTAGCTTTAAATTCAGCATTTTAGGAATTAGTTATTGAACCCAAATTCCTATTTATCTATTTTTGAAACGAAAATATTTTCCTTCTAAATATATTGAAATCAAACAGTGATTTAAGAGAAATATTAAGAATTTCCCTCTTTTTGAAATAATAACTTCTTTAGACGTGTTTTGCTGGAGAGTGAACTTGAATGATGAGTTTTAAGAAGCCAAGCATTGTTACGCTCGGGTTTGTAATGCTCATAACAATGGATCGCAATTTTCCGTAACAATGTTAAGTCCTTCAACAAAAAAGACTTACCACAATGACAAAATTTGGCGTTGAAAATCGGCTTCAAAGCAAATACAAACTGGAATTTCATGACGTTGCTCTATTGGCTGTATTAATTAACTTTGTTTAAAAAATAAATGCTTTTAACATGTGATTAACTTGAAATATGTTATTAAAAAATCCCAATCTCTACAATGTTTTACACTTTTTACGAATTTCTATGGAATTTCTTCGATTTAAATTCCAAAAAAAAAGTTACAACTATTTTTCAAGTAGATTGGTTCATTGTATATCTTTCTCAACACTGCCAAGTTGGACTGAGATGGAATATTGTAAAATTTCTTAAAAAAAATTATGGAATTTCGAAACTTTGAAATTTTTTAAGTTTCCTGTAATTTTGCACATAAAATATTTTTAAAAAAAATCAATTTTCATTTCAAGGAGCCATAAAAATGCAACGAAAAAAATTGCTAAAATCACCAAACACCATTAATTATTAATTGTAATAAACCTACTACAGAATTGACCAGTTTGAGGTTGATAGAGCATGTGCAGAAAGACAACTTTCTAATACATTACAACTGATAGTTTTCTTCATTTTTAAGAAAGTGATTTAGAGTGAAAAACTTTAAGAATATAAGAACATGCTGAAATGTTTTCATCAGGTTGTAATATTTAACATTTTGAATCTTTCTGTGTATGCAGTGAATGCACAAACAAATGTCTAGGTTTTCTCTTCCATACATAATAATAATAATAATGAATAAACAATTTTATATGACAATACTAATATCCCCTTGTTTTTTATTCACCTAACTATTCCCTGAAGTAACATTACAAAATTTGAAGTAATTACTTCTATCGTGTGGTCATTAGCACACACACTCTTTTTTATAGTGCTCATAATTCTCAGACGTAAACAAAACTGTTTCATATAATTATACCTTTTTTGAATAGAAATAAGTATTTTTGCTTAGGTTGGAATAATGATATATTCCTCTTGTGTATTTTAGCGTGTCGTTGATAACCATAAAAGCACAAAACTATAAGAAAATCCTCTTATATTTATTCCAAGGTTTCATTTCTTTTCGTTCTGATAATAGAGAAAAAACATCTCGTAATTGATACTTTGTTCGTGGCATGATGCTGACTTGCCAATACAGACAGCGATTTTTTTTTTATGTTTGAAATGATCATAACAGAATGCATAAGTTTGAGGACTATCTCTCGTTATCTTGCAAATTCCTTTAAATCTCCTTAAATACTGGTTATTCCTGTATCACTTGCATATTAAAGTCCTAATTATTTCCCGCCTGACCATCCGCTGAAGGTTGAAAATTATGGTCTTCTGAGGTGTTTTGCAGTAACCAGACGATTTAGAAGCGGAGGAAGAGTTCCGCGCCAGCATTGAGCCTCGTTACTTAACACCATTAACCGACAAACTACTTGCGTGTTCGGAATAATTTGTGGCTCAGGGATGGCAACGGCTGGAATCGTTCGCACAGTAGCAGGCATTCCACTTCTAAACTCAAATTCTTCATACATGGGTATAACGTGGAAAAGTTTAGAGTTAAATGCGGCTGCAAGTGTCAGAATTAACCATAATGTGCATGTTAAATGCATAAATTTTGCAAGAATTTCGTAAAGAGTGTAAATATGATAAAGTTAACTGCATATTCAATTAAATTCAGTTAAATTAATTAATTCAGTTGAAGTTATAATAGCGAACAAAATGTAATGTTAGGAAATTGTACTGGAGCAGTTTGAAATGGGGTTTGAGTAAAGTTTTAGATTTTGATTCGGTTATATAGGTCAGTACACTTATGTCACGATTCAAAATTAAGTTAACTTTTTTATGGAGGGGGGGGGAGTTTGAAATATATTTTTATTGTAAGCAAAGGAATCAATCATTTCGCAAACACATAAAGGTGTTCCATAAAGAAATTTAGAAAAATTTTCGTACTAATTACATCCACTGATTATTCTTAACTTCATTTTGCCTGTTCAATAATTCAAACAGAAAACCTTCAGAAACTTCTACATATATCATTTTAACCAACATAATTTCTGCCTCAATTTTTGCTTATAATTTGGCTAGAGATTGTGTCAGGAAAATTGGATGATGACAAATGATGCTATAATCTTTGTTATACGCAACATATTATTATTATTAATTACAAGTGTTTCAGAACAATTTCCAAACAAGTGTTTAGATTAAATTGAAATAGATGTTTTTTGTTTCTTTTGCCACACCAGCAGAATTTTTATTCACCTTTACATACTTTCAAAAATGTAACAAAAATTATTAATACTTACGTCGCTTTTCACTGCAAAGATAAACAACAGATATCTTACTTCACCAGTAAGTTGTTTATGTTTATAGTAACTCATGAATAATGATATACTGAATGAAAGGAGTATGAAACCATTAAAAATGCTTCTTGTTTTGAGAAACCGTTATCAATATTCTCACACATTTCTTAAAAGATTTATAGCATAAATTCTCAAAATTATTACTCAAATACGAATAAGTATTGTCTATTAGTTATTCTTTGTGAGAGGAAATAATTACTGTGCGTTGTACTTGAAGGTATTGTATAGCTATAAAAAATATATGGATATTTTCGGAATAGGAAAGGTACTATTTCCAATTTTTGTTTTGATTATTTGTTAAATACATTATTTCGAGTGATATGACAAATTGCATAATTTTATCATCTAAGCTCTTCATATTTCAAATTTTAACGAAGTAAGAACTTATTGAAATTATATTTCGGAATCTTCTTTGATACTTTTTCTCTTGAAATGTAAGCACAAATTTTGATAATTTAGATAAAAATAAACTTTTCCGATATCTTGTTTTAATTTACGTATTTCTAATCCTTTCACATTCAGAAAAAATAAATTGTCTTATTACTATAAAAAAAGTCAAGAAAGAAAGATTATTCTTATTAAAAATCACTAATAACTAAAATCAGAGGATTTTAATTAAAAAAAAAACGTATATTTTTGATGTAGCTTTATAATAAGTATTTTAATAAAGATTTTTGACCATGAGGTTATCTAAACACGATTTCTTTTGAATTACTAAATAAAAAAAATTTTAAGAAAATTACAGTTCAAAAGAAACTAAAAAAAAAAAAAACCACGTTTTTATTGTTAATTGAACTAAAAAATAAAAAAATAATAATTCTTGATTTAAGAATAAAATGATTAACGAAAAAATTAATGTCATTGCTGTAAAAGCGTGGTGTGCTCAATAGCACTTGTTTTAATTTCTTACTAATTCTATTTCGAAATGCAGAGTGAGTGTAAAAATGTAGTACAAAGCATCCCACGCTTTAGTACAGAGAGGCTCTGTGACAAATGATCAAGTAGCCAAGCACGGGCGTTAGATAAATAAATAAAAGTAAATACTTCTGGGAAAAAGAATATTGGCGTTTTTAACAAGTATAGAATGAATTTTAATTGAGTTTTTGGAATATCCAATAGGAGATAGACTGCTTATTAGATGAATATAAATTTTAAATTTCTATGTGTTTTTAAATGTTTACATTTGTAAACCCTGAGAAGAAAGCTTATCGCTCTGAAGATCATGCATATTTATGGTTTTAAGTTGAAAAATTTATACATTATTTCTGTAAAGTTTTCTCATAGTTAGCTAATTATTAATTTATGTAAACATTTATTGTTTTCTACTTTAAAAATTTCTTTTTAGTTTTGATGCTTTCGTTTTATTTTTAAATTTTAAGTGCCATTTTCTCGTAAAATTACTTCTCAAATGAAATCATATATTCTTTAGAATACATTAAACCAAATCATTAGTTTTTTTTTAATATGAAAAAGCATTATAATTTACCTTTGTGACTTTAGTAATATTATATGTTTTTTTTTCAAAACTTATAAGTCCTGTTGAATTTAAAGCATTCTAAGGTTAAAAATAGCTCAAAGGTTTCAAGTACTTATTCAATTAATATGATTCAATAGACCTCTGAATCTGAAAAAACAAATCTACGTCTCTTAAGGCACCCGACTATGTTCGAAGACCAATTTTTCAAAAATTGAATATCAGAAGAATTTTATTGTTTTAAAGAACATAAAAATAGACTTAAAGAGTTATAATTATGAAATAAATACCATGCATCACTTCTGTTTTTGAAAAAAAAATATTTTTATAAAATTTTTAAAAAATTTCAATTTTAGGAAAAACAGCGTAAAAAAATATATATTGGACATAATGTAATTTTAAATGCATTGATATATTTATTGATCCACCTAAAGTGTCGCAAACCGCAGGTTAAAAATATTTTCAAAAATAAATATTTAATAAGCATTTGAACTTCACGTTAATGATTTTTCGTTGAAATTACTCTATATTCTAAGCTAAAAAGGACTATAAAATGTGATTAAATGTAAGTATCTTAAAACCTGCGGTTTGCTACACTCTCAAGGGCATATAACATAAATGTTGCAAATTTAATTGAATTTTATATAATTGTTTTGGAGATATCCCAGTTTTCGTGCAAAAATTATCGTGAAAATTTCCTTCTTCAAAAAACACATTTAAAAAATATACTTATAAGGTACATAAAGTAAATATTAAAAAAACAACTTAGAATTCTCCAGTTTTATATGTTATTCCTTCTTCCTCAATTTTTATATTTCTTTTTTTCTCGAATGGCTTTAAGTTTTCTTCTGCAGGTTTTTGCTGTTGGCAGTGAGTGACGTTTTGAATCTGTAATGCGCTCATTATCGAAGGTGTTTTGTACCCGTACAGCATAATAGCCCGAAACAATACCCATTTCATTTAATTTGGAAATTAATCCCTGGAAGCCATTATTAAACTGCACAACAGCAATATATGCTCCTAAGCGCAATGTTTGATGCTCAACGAAAACTTCTTTTGGTAATATCTGCAACAAAATTGCATTAAAACTTTCGTTCGGATTTTGAGTTTTGCCGTGTAAACATTTCTTTGAAAGATTTCCGTCACACACATCCATATAAACTGAATTTATCGTGTTAAAAATATTTCGTGGCAGTCCCAAGGATTTATCCTGATACAGAATATTAGAATCTTTAGCCCGTTGAAATTTACACCAACTTTCAGCTCCGACAGGGCAATGTCCATGTTTTGGCTGATGTTTTGATGAGCAACAATGAAAGAAGGCAGCAATAACAGCAGACTGCATTTTGTCCAAGTTCCCAATATTGCTTCGAATAGCAATTCCGTAGTAATTCTGTAGCTTATTAATTAAACCATCAGTCAATTTACCTTTCCCCCGAGTTCTTTATTTCTGCTTTTCAATTTTCGAAGCCTTGTTCCAACTCTTTTGAATATGCCCTATACATTCTACTTGTAGCTTCGTAACAGAATATTTCCCATAAATGTTCTTCACGGCATCAAAAGCTTTGGAATCTCCATCCCCATAATAGTCAGTGTATCGTAACATTCTATGATCTTCCGACCTCTCAAAAATACGATAAGCCCCAACCGGTTCCATACTGGATGAAGATCCTTTATGATGATTACACCGCAATTTCACATTTTGTTGCTCCGTCTTTGAATTGCATTTTCTACAAAACTGAGATAAAGTTTCAAAGTCAACAATTTTCCCAGTATCGACAGATATTGCACTAACACAACCATTTAGCGAAGAAAAACCACGACGCTGCCAGGTACCATCCACCGAAACACCACAATTTACAGTATCGTGTATAGATTTTTTTAATTGCCTAATACCTTTTGCTGCGTCATTCATGATTTTTTCTCCAATGGAAGTAGCAGCACTGAAGAATTTTTTTTCTTGTTGGCGGAATGCAAGCGTTGAGAGAAAGGGAAGTAGATTCAAAACAGCACAAAGTTTTCTTCCTGCTGAGACACCTCTACCAATCAATCTTAAGCCATAAACAAAACGAGTATTGAGTTCATTCATTTTGTCTAACTTTTTCGAAGTACAAAATGCCGATATGAAACTGCAATTTTTGCAGTGCAAAGAAAAGTTTGAAGATAATCCAAACCTTGAATCTTCCGCAAGATAAAGGCTTCCTGCTGTACACTCTTTAGTTGGGCAACACAATAAGGAAAAAATACCAATTAAAATTTCCAGATCAATCAACCTGTTTCCAGCTAAATGTTCTGTATTACTTTCATCATCATTTACCTGATTGCAATGCTGCAGCTTCAGTGAACTGGCGGTCATAATTTCTTCCTTGCATGAAGCAATTTCAGTGCATGTGTTTTGGTTTCCATGAAACTTTCTTTTACGGGGACGATATGAACGACATTTACCCATGATTTCAGGCAAAATAAATTTAAGATTAAAATAAAACAACTTAAATTCTAAAAATAAAGCAAAATATAGAAAAACAGAATTAAGATAGGCGTGGTAAATCTAACGTCGAATGTAAACAAACACGGAATAGTGATATTCTTAAAATACCGTTGCCAATCGTTTGCAACAAAATTATTTGAAATAATTATTAGCAAAATGTGGCTTAGTAAACAGATAATTAAAATTTTGGTTTTTGAAATTCCATTTTAGGGAAATAACAATTAAACACTGCATATATGTCGCTCACTTCCGGTCCAGTTGACATTACTTCCGGTTTCGTTTCAACTACTATGACTTATTAAAATTGCTATATCTAGAGTTCTAATTTATGTAAAATTAAAATGAAGACTGTTTTGAAATCTTAAAGGTTGGAACTTTGTTTTACAATCATAAAAAGAAATTCGACATTTTTGTCAAAAAACATTTTTTTAACCTATTCGGATACTTTAATGATTTAAAGATATACCTACCCAAGAATAGTTTAATCGGATGTTAGAAAATCGATCAATGTTTTTTTAAATTTTGATACATTGTTTCAAGATTGCAAAAACAAATAATTTTGTCGTTGATTTACGTTTATTTAAACAAAGGCATGGATATAATTTTCAGTTTCTTAGTATCGTAGAATAAATTTTTTTAATAAATTTCTAATTAAATGTTAATAATTTTATTTATTTTTTCCGCTTTTACTATTTATCGCTAATTATATGCACACTTGAAAACATTTTTTTTTTTTTATTCTTCAAGAAAAATTCATTCTCTTAACTGTTTAGTAAGACAACATTTCGATAATACTTTTAGGTTTGACCATTATGAATTCTCATTTTACGTTCCCAATGCGTTATTTCATCAATTTTCAAGTCATTTCATCTTAATTTAATATGAGTTACTTTTCCTATGTTAAGTTTTTTATGTTCCTATTATTGCATCAAAATATCTAGTTTTTTTTTAAAGAAATTTTCTTTTTTTTTTGTGACGTGATGCCTAGAAATTTTACTTAAAAATATTTCCAATTCTTCCAAGGCGATCAATCTTGTGCAAAACGTCAAATTCTTTTTCTCGATGGACAATGCTTTTTACGAATGTAATCTTTTCTCCACCCCCGAGGCAAGAAAAGAACAGCAAAATCAGGGGCCTTAAATGTCCATTTTCGTGGGAGATTCACACATGGTGGAACACTGTGGCACAAAGGTCAAAAGAATGTGGGTTTTTTATCGCAAGGAAAAAATACAAATAAGAGAGTAGCATAAACTCTTTTAATCTAATGGAGGTTCTACCATCTAAGAAAAAATGAATTTCCCCTCCACTGACATACAATCAAAGAAACTGTACTTCCTTTTGACCAAATATTTAAAAAATATTTAGGATCTATTATTAGATTACATACCAAGTAGTATTACTCGTTATCGAATAAAAATGAAAATAAAAGGAATGAATATGTATTCGCGACGTTTCAATCAAAATTTCTCGCACTTAGAATATTTTGAAAGTTTACTATGTTGACCAGGGGTCGGCAACGTTATAGAAGCGATATGCCAAACCAATCTAACAATATGATTCAATGTGCCATACAGTAAGAAATATTTGAAACAATTCGATTCTCGTGGCAGTGCATTCAACTTTAAGGAATAGAGGTCAAGAATACATATTTACAGTTTTATTATATATTTATTTAACATAAGAAATAAATAGTATAAAATTTTAGTATTTCTTCAACATAAGTGAAAAATTACAGTTGTACTTGCATTTTGTGTACCTTAAACATATTTATTAAAATAAGAGTTTAATTAAAAATAAAGATTTTAATGCGAAAATTGTCCCTGTACCGCTGTACTTCATAACGCAATATCAGGTGTATAATTTATGACTTTCAATTTGACACAATTCTGAACATTTAGTTGCTCAACAACTTCTTTGCGGATTCAAAATGGCGAGGAAAGATTTGTTCGCATATATATGTAGAACTAAATGCGGAAAGCAGAGTACATGCTATTTTTTTAACCAATTAAACCCCTCTAGGAATGACATTCAATAATTCAAAATAGCTGTTGATTTATAGTTATTTATCTGTCAGATTTTTCGTAATTCCGAAAGAGGCTGCTTTCCATGAATTTGAACATGTTAGTTTAATAAGCTCCATTTCAAAATTTTTTATCCATTTCTATCCACTCAATTTATATATTTGTAGAGTGCTACTGAGAATTGTGCAGCATGCTAAATCTGGCTGTAGGTTGCTGACGAATGATAAAGATCATTGCGATGGGCAAATTAGGAGCAAAAACTTTGTTAGGATATGCTATGAAATTAAATTCACATTTTTATTCATATTACATTCTAAGTGTTAATTTTGCGTTATGTTCCTCTTCAAACTTGGATGGTTCTATTCTAGGTGGGCAGCTTGTGTTAAATCAGTGATTCCAATAGGGTTCTGTATCGAGCCCCAGGAGGTCTATGATGATCTGCAAGGGGTCGACGTCTGCGATTAAATTATTTGGGGGGGGGGGAGGGGTTTGAGGTGTAAATGGGAGTCTACGGGAGTGAGTCTCATTAAACCACAGATCGCGATTTTTATTCTAAGAAAAATTTAATCAAATGGATACCAAATTTTACCTATTTAGCAGATTTATTTACAAAATTCAAAGAGGTAAATTGCAGTTATAAGGTTACAGCTAGGAAAATGGCGTTTTAACCTACGTTGTTTTTTATTCAGATTGTGAAACTAGGTTTGAGAATGCTTTGCCAATGATAATTACTACAATAGGTAATGAATTCATATGGCCACATTGATGACAAAAAATGTCATGTTACAAGAGAAACTGATTGAAATAGGCAGTAACGGATCTTAAGGTAAAATTTAGAAACTGATATGAGCAATTTTGGCTTTAACAAAACATACCTGTTATTTATCACGAATTATACAGTATTTAACTGCTTTTCCTAGAAAAAAGGAATTTTTCAATTCGGTTGCTCCAAAAAAAAGAAAGAAAGAAAAAGACTGGATTTTTTTTTTTACTAACCAAGGAGATTTATGGTTAAACCTGACAAGATTGATGCTGAATGTTAAAAACTTATTGGAGCACCAGATTCCCCCCTCCACAATAAAAATAATAAATATTAGTTTTTGATCAGTTATTTTATGTATCATAATTAATTTTTAATTTAATTAACATCTGTTTCTTAAGTTTAAACACTATACGTCACAACAGATAGAAATATGATTCTCTTAAAGTACCTCTATACCAGCTGTCAGAAAGAATTTTTATCTTATACATTATAACAGTTGAATATTAGGTAAGCAGTGTTTGTCCAAAACCGAAAAACACGGTAAGGGACCCTATAAGACGAAAAGGGTAAGAAACTCTGGGTTAAATGAATGAATGAATATCATAATGCTATTTACACTTGGATCATTTACAACTTTAATACTTAAACTAAGATTAATTCTTTAAAAACGTTTCAGCACTTCTTTCGCTTACATTTTAATTTTCTCAATACTTTAAAACTTTTTAAGTCTTTTTATATTTCCTGCTATACTTCTTTAGAGGACATTTGGTTTTTTTTTGTGGTTATTTCCATCGGGCTAATACTTTGCACATTTACTCACCATTACAGTTTATTGTGTATACGGTTTTCTACTGCTATAATCTTTATTGAAAAGCTGAGAATGTTTTGATGTAATAAGATTCTAAGGAAAAATGTTTTTGAATGCTGAGTGCTTAATAAATATATAAACTTGTTTGCATCTACACTATAAGAATTTGCAAGTAAACAAACGTATTGTTACGTAGATCGGGGTTCGAGGATTTTATGCAAAACCAGTCGTAAATAACAAGGCAATTCTTTAACAGCGATGAGTATTTATTGTCGAAATTCAATCCTTGAAATACAGGATTCAGCAGCAAAATTCACAGGATAAATAACAGAAGGATTTCACACCTTCAACAGCACTCGGACACAATAAACCGTGTCTAAAATTCACGTATGTAAATGACTATTCACAAGCACAGCCGAGCTTATCAAATTCAAAGCAAGTCTTCTAATCGCTAATCAAAACAGTGCTCACTACTCGCTGGTTAAAATCAGACTGACCGTTGCGGCGAGTCTCTCTCTATTTATAGCAGAGGCCGAAATTTCTGGAAAGATGCGCTCGCGCCGCAGATCGTGAAATTAGTGGATTTTTCTACTAATTTCTAGAAGAATCTAGAGGGTCCCGAACTCGCCAACATGGCCGCCAATGTCACCAAATTGGTCGCCAAATTGATCGTCAACTTGGTCGCCAAAAATGATGCCAACTTGGCTCTATCGCCAATATTTCGCCCCCATTGAATTGCCATTATAACGTAAGATAATGAATATGAATGTGAATATTACAATCTTAACATAAAATAAATATAGAGTAATATAAAGGCATTGCACATCCAAATCCAAATTATTCACATTATTTTATACAAAATTCGTAACAGTATATATGTATCTTATGTATTTATCTATGTGAGGTTGTCCTCTTATGAATGCTGAACGTAGCTGAATGCTGAATGCACTGAAGGTGCCAAAATATAGAAAATGATCCGAATAATACATTTTAACCCTTTAGATTTTAAAATTACTTTTTGTCAAAAAGTTAGTAATTAAAACGTTAAAAAGCACAATTTGTCTGAAATGGTATAGCAATAATGCAAATTTGTGGCGAAAACCGGGTTACGGCCAAACTGAAATTTCCTTACGTTGCTATTTCGACTGAATTCCTTCACTTTGATTAAAAAGGGCTTTTTTAACATGTGATTATTTTTAAACATATTATTAAAATATCAATTTATATAACGTAGGACATTTTTTTACAAATTTCTATCTGTATTCTGTAATTTAAATTTAAGAAAAAAGAACTATTTTTTTAAGCAAACTGGTACATTTTATACCTTTTTCAGCACTACCAAGTTAGACTAAATTGGAATAATTTAAAATTCTTTAAAAATTTATAAAATTTTGTTATTTTGAAATTTTTTATTTTTTTGAGATTTTTCAGGCGTAATGCTATATTTTTTTAAAAAAAGTACTTTTTATTTTCGGGGAGCCATAAAAATGCATCGAAATTGCCAAAATCGCCACATGTCATTTATAATTAATTATGGTATACCTAGCACTGAATTCCCGAATTTGAGTGCATATGGCATATGTGCAAGAAAACTTTCGAAGAGTGCGTATGCAACCTTATTCCTTGTTCATGTGAAACTCGTTGTTGTTCTTTATACAATTTTTTTCTGTTTATCAACCTTTCTCTTAATTTACGAGGTACTGCAAGAAACCATTGAAAGAAAAACCTTCAAAATATAAGAACAAAATGTTGAAAATTTCTTTCAGATAAAATTATTTTCTTTTCGAATGCTTTTTTCTTATATAGAGAATGAAAATAATGAAAATTCCAAATCCACTTTAATATTTTAAATGCTTAGAAAGTACTTTTTCTTTTATATAGAAAATAATCAATGTGCCCTTAGTTTTTTTTTTATCATGCATCACAACTAATAGTTTTCTTTATTCGTAAAAAAAAAAAATTTTTTTTGCTGAACACTTTAAAAATATAAAAAAATGCAGAAATATTTTTTTATCAAATAGTATTATTTCCTTATACAGGGAATGCATACAAATATTTCTAGGCTCCCCCCCCATAGTTCCTTTTCTTTAATTACATATTTTTAATCGAACAATAATATAAGTCGTTTAAGTAGTTAACAGTAAGAATTTTTTGATTCATTATTTAACGAAAATTAATATATTTAAAAAAAAAAAAACTAAAGCAGTATTGTTTTTATTATTCATCACAAATTTAATTATTTAATAATAAAATAGTACACCATCTTGTGGATAACACTTCATTAGCTTTGTAAATTATTAATCGAAAATGGATATTTAAAGAAAAATCTTAATAAGAAAATAGAAAGGAAAAAGAGTTTTATCCTCTTAAAAATGTCCGTGTAACAAGTTTAATATTATTTCAAGTGATTAATAATTTGGATTGTTAAGTCATTTATGACATTTTTAGTTTATTTTTAGCAATTTTTATGTAACTATTGTAACTTTGAGGATTATATAAATTAGAACTGACAAAGAAACATTGCATTTTATACTCATTTCACATACTATACATGTATTCACATACTATATATACATGCTCAAGTTTTGCTTTCAGCATTGCATGTGTCTTTTTGAAATATGTAGACTTTATTTTCTGTATAACTAATTAAATTCACTGAAGTGATAATTCAAAAGTTAAAAACTAAAAGCAAATAATATATTAATTGAAACAGTACATTTTTATAGCAATTTCGTATTATTTTAAGACACATTTGCTTGTAATGAAAACAGTACAGTTCATTCCAAGCAGTTTTGTATTTTCTTATTGTTTTTGATAACAATCATTTAATAGATATTTATCATATATTTTTTTAACTATGCAATTTATAGATCATGTAACATACTTTTAAAAATAACATTAAACTTTTAGGGATTTAGCCACGTAATGGGTTAAGAAAAATTAAAAAAAAAATTTCCCTACAAACTGCTTCTTTAACATGTCTGGAATACAGTGGTAAAGTAATTTTTTAAATTTCGAAGTCGTTATAAAGAAGGAAGTGTTAGAAGAGCAGTTGTTCGGAACGCTGAATTGGCGATCGATGGCTGGGGCTATTCTGTACAGTCGGCTTGATAACATTGAACCTTCTATGCAAATATAAGTTCATACAAGTTTGTAGAGGTTTAAAAGAAAATATCTATAGTTATTTAACATTTCGTTGAACTTGTTTTAGTCTTCGCCACCAGGCATCGTCAATTGAGGGTAGGATAAGATATTCATTGTTTAAATCGGACTTGAAACTTTAAACGCGTTTTTCTCAAAGCTGTGTTTTTCAAACTCTCCTCCATCATATCTCAAGAATGTTTTGACCGAATGATTTTAAATTTATAGGGTAGACTCAGCACATATATACGCACCAAATGGACAGCGATAATTCTAAAACTTAAAATATTTATAGTTTTTTATAACAAAAACATAAAAACTCCCAATGAAATTCGAAATTTTTTTTACAGAGATTTACCAAAAATCCAATTTTCGATATCTTCAAATGAGTATAGTCCGTTCTGTGCCTTTAAGCTTATAAATTAAAACGCAGTTGATTTTTTAAAATTTAAGATATGCCAATCAGCCGGAATTGTGGAGGAAGTGAGCGTCCATTTTTTTCCGAGGCGGGTGTTTTCAGAGCGCTAATAACTCACGTTCTATAGGATATTTTTGGCTAAACATTTATATACTTACTCTTAAAATAAATATAAACAAATGATACAAAAAACTTTTTACTGGTCGTCAAAATTAAAATTCTCTAAAAATGCTTAAAAAACAGGCTGTCACATCGGTGAAACCCCTTAATGATTCCAGGGTCTTTTTCAATTAAATATATAAAACTTAAAATAAATCATGCCGTAATAATCTAATAACATTTGCACCCACTGGTTATAATTAAAAACAAACTTCTTTTAGTATATTATTTTATTTCGAATCATCAGCTAGGAGTAAAGGAGAGATATAGCGTTAAATTTAGTTCTTTTGAAGAGCTCCACAAAATTAACGGATGCTACTGCGTTTATTAACAGATAAGTATCTCCTTAAGTGAAAGAAAAGCGAAGGACTGCAGAGAAAGAGATTTCCATTGATATTAGATATTCATAAATACATACAGAACTAATTTCCATTAATTCTTTCTAATCTACTCCAGCTCCAAGAAAGCTACATTAAAATGACATCTGGCGATTAATACGTGAATTACATTAAGGAATCAATGTGGTGTGGGAAAAATGTAGCTTTATGAAGGGTTTAATTAAAGTGACTGAAAGAAATTTGTAGATAAACGTATTTTTCTAATATTATTCTTATTTACTTTAAGTATTTCTTGGAGAAAGCTGAATGACAAGATAGCTTGAGAAACTAATTATCTTTATCAGTTGAACAAATAAAAATTCTGTAATTTGGAAAACCTTTATTTATATAGTGGCTAATCTTTAAAAATGATCTTAAATGTAAAAAGTTTGGAAACTTTTACAGGATGAAAATTAAGACGTGAGACTTTTGTTTCTAATATTTTGAAAGTTTGAGATTAACAGCTTTTGTGTATTTGAGACTTTGGTTAAAGAAGTATTTATGGGTACTGTAAAAATATTTTTAAGAATATACGTAACTTAGGAATTTTATTTTGTTTGTTTACCGAATCGGTTATCATTTTAAAAAGATTAATCTAATTAAACTAAAAAAAAAATATTTTTTCTTTTTGAAAAAAATGTAAGCAGGTAAAACGTCAAATAATTATCCATTATATTACAATAAATTTAATATTGAATATTTTTTCATATTATGACTATAATATTTAATACATTAGGGAAAATATTATTTAAAAATCAGTTAACAATTTTTTTTTTGTAAACTAAAGATCGTCTCTAATGAAAGAATTTTTAAAAAGCAAAACAGCGACTTTTGATTTATACTTATATCAAAAAGATAGCACAATCTCCGTTCATGTTGTTGGCTTAATAATACAAGAAATATTTTTCAAATAATTATAAATAAGCTTAAAAAATTAATTTTGTGTTAAAAATGCTTATGTTATTTTTCTTTTTCGTGCGATTTGGAAAAAAAAAGTAGTAATGCTGTTGTAAAACACTATCCACACAGCTATAGTCTCAAATCAATCTACATTCACTTCCAAAAGTTAAGCACAAAGATGTAAAATGCAAAAAACCAACAAATACTGCTTTGATTCATGCAAAATTTGGCAGTAAAGTAGCATATATATTTATACATAAAACAAAATCAATAATTATACACAGAAATGAAAACAATATTAAATTTTTGTAAGTTATCAGCTAATGTGAAACTGGAGACTTAAACAGAATTATGTATAATATGAAAATAAACAGCATAAAATGAAAAAAAGGTCATTAATAGGGTATGTGATCCCCCTCATCTGTATGCAAAGTTTACACCTTCTGACCATGCTTTCAATTAGGTGGTCAACCACCGCAGAATTGAGCAATCGCCATTCTTCTTGTAGAGCAGTTTCCAGCTTAATAAGTGTGGCTGGAGGTGGAAAACGTGAAGATACAGCACAGCCGAGAGCATCCCAAAGATTTTCAATGGGATTAAGGTCGGGTGAATATGCTGGCTACGCCATACGCGCAATCCCTTCCCTCTCCAGGTAGTCATAGACGATGTCAGCTCTATAGAGACGTGCATTATCGTCCATTAAAACAAAAGTAGGACCAACTTCTGCAGCGTACAATCTCACAATAGGTTCTAGGATTTCATCTCGATACCGGACAGCCGTCATATAACCCCGTTTAAAGATGTGCAGGTTGGTGCGGCATCCTAATGAAATCCCTGCCCACACCATAATGCTTCCGCCTCGGAATGCGTGATGTTCAGTGATATTTTGGGGCTGATTGCGTGTTCCTTGTTTACGCCATATCCTTATACGCTTGTCATCTGGCTCCAGAGCAAATCTGGACTCATCAGTAAACATGACATTGTACCAGTCAGACACAGTCCAATTGCCATATTCCCGGCACCACTTTAATCGTGCCCCTCTTGATTGGACGGATAGAGGAACACACACTCGAGGTTTCCGTGCATACAGTCCATTCATGTGTAATCTTCGGCGTACAGTAACTGCAGATATAGCCTTACCAATAGACGCTGTAACCATAGATGTTACACGTGTGTAGGTAGCTCTGCGATTCCGTTTGGCTACAATAGCAATATATTGATCTTCCGCGGGAGTTGCAACCCTTGGGTGACCACCTACGGGCCTTCGGACAACTGTCTGTGTGGTTTGGAATTGTTTCCATAAACGTGAAATTAAAGAATGATGAACGCCAAAGAAAAGAGCAACATCTGTGATTGACTAACCTGCTTCAATGGGCCCCACAGCACGCCAGCGCTCAGAATCTTCCATTCGTTTTCTGGAAGTCATAGAAACACGTATGTCTTGAAAACAAATTGTACGAAAGTTTTAAACACCTTCTATCAGCACTTACAATCAACTTCTGTAACCCTTCATAAAGCTGGCTTCTTATAAGACTGCCCTTTTTGCATATTTCTTGACATGAAAGCACAATTGTCTGTTACCTAACATATTTGCATACTTCCATCTACCTCTACAGCGAGTTGCATCGCCTTCAACTCTGATTGGCTTCCGGAAATTAGCATTTTCCTCTCCGTGCTTAACTTTTGGAAGTGAGTGTATATTACATAAAATCTTTATACTTTTTTTTATGGTGGTCATTATACGGGATTCACTAACAATTATCAATAATATCTTTCTATGTAATATGTATATAGAAATATATGTAGAAATAATATACATATAGGCATCTTTATATATATTATATATTTTTAGAGAATGAACTGCAAAGGGGGCAGAGAAGTAAAACTATGCAATCATTATTCCAAATCAATAGATTAAATAACATATATAACGTAATTTAAGATACGAAATGAAAGTTTTGACCCTTTGTTACATATGTTGTAACAAAGGTTGTCACCTACATATACAGGTGATGCACATTCGAGTTATAAAGTAGTCTACTCTTTTATTATGTTTTCAATAAATAAAATATTTAATTAAATTATGTGAATAAAGCAAAGAAATAAAAATATTTTCATCGCAGTTTGTTCTCTTTAAGAGAAGTTTTATGTTTATAAGTTTCATGAAAGATTTGTTAAAAAAAGGAAAATTTCAGTTAAATCAATTCTTTAGTCGGGAAAATTATATTCATTATTTTTCTGCTTTTAACAGTGTTCGCAAGTATAATCAATTTGTTTCCTGTGATTTTTACTTGTGGACGTTGCATTAGTACGAGTAAATTAAGACGATATTGTTGTTTTTAACACGACTTCAAAGGCTGCATTTCCCTTTTTTCTTGGAGTTCCTTCGAAAAAAAGTAGAGAAATAACTGCATAAAACTTAGACTGAAAGCACGTATTAGTCATGGGATTTCCTTAAAATTTGCAATGGGCTTTTCAAGGAATAGAGCATTCTTGAGTAAGTAAGGTTATAATATTTTTATTTGCATTACGTAAAAGTAGCAATTTTTATACTAAAGATTTTAAGTAAAAATGTATATATATGTAATAAATAAAATTATTAAAAAAATTAACGTCTTACGCTTCATAATTTAGAACTCAAAAATCATGATACTGTGCGTTCCTTTGAAATTAAAAAAAATAATTAAAAAGTTAAACTAGTTAAACTACATTTATACAAAAAGAAAATTAAATGACATCGTTTATAAGTCCCAAAAGAGTAACTTCAAAGCAAGCGTGTAAATTGTTTTTGCTTAAATAAAACCCACACGCTTGTGGCACTTAAATATGTGCGAGAAAAATCTTTCGCTTAGAAAATCGAAAAAAAAAAGTAAAGCAAAAGGAACAACATTTTGAAACCTTATAAAAATTCAGCCAGATTTGTTGCTTTTAAGATGGATGAAAGGTAAACAGAAAAGAAAGGAATAATAGTTTTTTTTCTTTTTAAATTGTTGAAAACAGAACTTCGGATAATTCCGCTTGCGTAGATTCAACAAGCGTTTCCATGACAACTTGAAACAATTTCGTGTGATTGGCAGATGAAAGGGCGGAGTTCAGGTTTTACCTGAATACCTGTGATACTTTTAGAATTTCAAGACATTGAAGTTATTTCTTCGTCGAATAATGTCAATTTCTTCCAGTAGGCTTAAGTTGTCCTTTAATTTTTTTTTAAAGTACTAAAACTTCTCTCTTTCTTTTTGTAGATCTGTATTAAATTTTATGTTCTAAAATCTTATTTGTTGTTTTTGCGTTAAAATGTGTGTTTTATTAAAAATAAGCATTTATTTTCTTTTAATCTATTTTCAGTTAAAAAACGCTGTAAATAGTCATGTGTCAATAATAAATGTTTCTTAGTTTAACTATTAATATTATCATAAAGAGAGAGTAATCCTTTTAACAAAAAAATCATTAAACCTTAAGATTTTCAGTTAATTTTTTTTAAGTTTAGCGTTTTTTTTACTTAAATGCCATTTTTAAATCATCTAAAGAACTATTACTGTTTTTAATTTTAAGTAGTGAATAACATTGATTATCTCTCAAATTTGCTGTACTTATTTCATGCTTGTATTCCTAAAAATCCATTAAAAATTAAATTTTGTAAAAAATTTATGCAACAGAAAATAAAATATTTCAAAGTCAAAGATAAAATTATGTTTTCTTTCTGGGATTTAGCATTGTTCTCTGCTTAAATCTTTCAATAAGGTTTTTTTTTTACTTAAGAGAAATTCTTGTTTGTTGTTATGATATATTATTGATCTCTGATTTGAAGGGAAACTTATTTTCTTCCTAAAAAAATAATTGTTTGAAATATGTTAATATTTTCAAACAATTATTTTTGCATTTTTTTTATTATTTATAAACTTGGTTAATATTTGTGGAATTTTCAATATTAAGTTGAATTTTAATTTTATAAATCTTTATTTAGAATTAGTTTCTTATTCTATCAACGTTTTCGAAATCTTCTGAGAAAATCTCAATCATTTTCTAATGTTTAAGGAAATGCTTCAAAAAATGAAGAGTACAGCGTCTTCCAGTTTTGTATACAAAGTTTTTCTAAGGTACAGTTTGAGAAATGAGAAAGGATAAGTTGAGTTCACGTGAACTGTAGGCATTACAGTTCTACTTCTTTTTGGAGCTAATTTGAGATACATTTAGATTTAATCATTAGTTCAATTATATTTTTAGTTTATATTTGTTGTTATTCTCTTATTTCTATTCAATTAATTATTATATTAAATAAAAAGTTATTTTTGTTATACCTCTCCAGCTAAAGGTTGTATTACAATTTGTATAATAACCATTTTGTTTTTAGTACGGTACGCCATTTCTGAATACTTTAACACAAAATCCGAAAAATGGATACTTTCACATAAAAATATCTGAACAAACTTTAATTAATAATAAATGTACTTATAAATATTCATGTTGAAAGAGAGAGAAATGGAGAATAATCCAATAAATTCTTATTCTATATATATGTATTTATTGAAATACATTCAGTGTGATCCAATTGTTCATACACATTTGTAAATAATACATATTTTTAACTTAACTATAACAAAATATAGGTAATGGTTTGTAAGTTATGTCAGATAAAAAACAATTTAAACGTTCCAAAAATATGCCAAGAAAAAGTTTTCCTAATTATCAACCCTAATTTTGAAATCTCTTAATATTGCACAAAATACCATGCTTGTAGTTGTATTATTTTATTGGAAGACCTGCATGTAATTTTCTTACTTCAAGACATCCATTTATTCAGATTTTAAAAATTTATTCATATTTACAGTATCGTCCTTCGATATTGATAGAATTAGCACTGTGTCATCTTTTGCATTTTATATTCTGACAAAATTTCTGCATCAAAATGGAATAATGAAAGTGGAATGAAGCGTGCAGAAAATGGAACTCAGGTTAACAAATGAAAATGATTAAAATTCCAAAGCGATTGCACGAGTGAAGGCTGGAAAACTACCCTCTAAACTTCGAACTGGGCTGTTGATAAAAAGCCCTGTAAAAGTGCGATGAAATGTGCGTCGTCGTTTGTCTGCTGTAAATGATTGATTCGAAATCAATATGTCTCTTCAAAAATGCAGAGAGCCATACGAGAAACTAACATTTGAACGGGGCTGATGATCAGAACGTCCGTGAGGGTGGACTTTCATATCGTGAAATCGCCACTCGCATGGGGAGTAATGGAAGAAGCGGAACCTGCCTTGTTCTGACGAAGATTTATATATTCCGAGCACGAAATGTGGACGGGCATTGTCTTTCCGAAATATAGCCCGGGGAAATGGGAGGGATAGGATTTCGGGCTTCGTAACATATCTAATGTAGTGTTCCCTGTTTAGAATTGTCCAAACTGAGATCGGATCGCTTATGACATTCAATGGTGGTTTGACCAATGGTTCTTAAACTGGGTTCCGCGCATTCTTGGGGGTATGTAGCCTCTTTCTTGGGGGTCCACGAAGGTCCCTCCTCTAATGTTAAAATTTCCTCTTTTACAGACGTTGAATGGCCTCGTGAAAAAACTCAAATATATGTCATTCTAGACTACATCCCTAAATGATTCCCAATAAAAGTATTTATAAAAACATGTATTTTGATTAAGAATATTAATTACTTTTGTTGTTTTAAATTACATAACCATTACTAAGACGTAATATTTTCAAAAAATATGTAATAGAAACACATGTGCAACGATTAAGAACTGAATTCACATAGCAAGCCAATATGATAACGATTGCATCCATCCCGATTTCCTAATCGAATTTTGCTTCATTATTTATTTATTCGCGCCTACATTACTTATTTATTTGGAACTTATTTGGAAATTTTTGTACATACATATATAATTAGATATTTAAGGTTTTCTTCATAAAAAAGTTTTTGAAAAAATCTAAGTAGCAGAGGCAGTCTTAGGACTATTGAGAATCTAGGAGGGGTGATCAAAATTTTGGGTTTCGCGATGTCAGATTGATACATAAATGGGATCCTCTATGATCGAAAGTTTAAGAACCGATACTTACCCACAACGAGTCCATTCAGTATGATGCCAAATAGAAAATTGTTTGAGAAACCGTCTGACGAAAAGGTTTAACCGAGTTAGGCTAAATTGTAGCGGGACTCACCTGAGGAAATGACTTACTGCCAATCATTAGCTTTTTCAGCCACCCTAATAATCGGAGGCGTCGGTGGTTTCAGTATCAACGGATTTTTTCTCATAAGAGGCTTTACACATAGCCACTTGCTCAGGAGACGTCGACTAACGGGGAGAAAAATAAGGACTCACTTGTAGATATACTACACTATTGCGTCAATGCATGTGAGGGCACTTATGGTTTGTCTCTTTTATGTGTACAGGGAGTGTCATCAATGGAGACGTAATTTTGCGACCACTCTGGTTCTTCACGGTACATCACTATTGTTACATAACAGCGCTTGCGGATGGTGATTTCGTGATACGAAATTTTACTTTCATAGAGGTCGATTCTGTGATCTCCGTTTGAAATCAATTACTTGCTAATATGACACTTAGTGCTTTTGGTGGATGCCTACTGACTTTTGATAAATTACAGCAGTCAGACTACGATACACATGTCTTAACTCGCCTTTTACAGTACTTTCTACATGTGACTTATTTACAATCTTAGAGAATATTTCTCAGTTGACTATTGCATGATCACTTTATAATTCTAATGATTTACATACCTAACCTGTTTTGCATATTCGGAAAAGTTTTGTTTAATTTTGCATCATTCCTTTAATTGTTACTTTTTTGCATATTAGAACGTGTGAATACTAACGTATAAAAAGATGTACTTTCTTTTAAAATCTGCTACTCCGCACTTTTTATAATACCTCACTTTTAAGAGAACTACATTTTTTAAATTTATTTTGAAACACTCAAATATATACACAATTATTTTTTGTGTGTAATATATATAAGTACACATAGATGAAGCTCAAATTTTTTACAGAACGAAAATAAAAAAAAAACCAATTAATAAAAAATACAAAGTTCCAATTCTAAATCTGAATGGTGAACAGAACATTAAAAATAATAAACGTTCAATTTTTTTAAAAAATTTAAAAATCAACCAAAAGCAATCTCGGACCGAAAAGTGGGGATAAGTTTGTTTTGATGATACCGACTTGATAGACTGAAATAGAAATAGCCAAATTCATCAAAACCTCAAAAATTTTAAAATTAAAACTACAAAAACTAAGGTACTGTAGCCACAATTAAAAAATATTAAGAGAAAAAAATATTAAAATACTAAAATAGTTTTGTTATATACTTAGCTAACAAAAATTAAAAATAACTCAGCTAAAACTAAAATGCGAATAACCAAAGACATTAAGATGTCAAAAATTTAAGTATTGGAATTTGTAAAATTCAAAATTTGCTTTTGAAAGACCTTAAAAATATCAGTACTTAAAATTTTATTAAAAACCACGAACTTCGCAACCTAGTAACTTGGTTGTATATAACTTGATTTGGTATGAAAACCCTTATATCTTTATGTATATAAATTGGTTTATGTATATTCCAAGGAGTTTACTCCTAAATATGCATGAATTCAATGGAATATAATATCTTAATGGATTGTACTTAGCAGAATTATATAGAGAAAGTCGCGTTCGCGCCCTTTATGCAAACGATTATGGACGGATTTGTTATTTGTGGTGATTTACTTCTATCTGATAGTCATGATTCTTGAGAACAGCTCTAGCTCATATTTTCTTTGAAAGTAAACTTTTTCTTGGTACTGCCATGGCTATTTTACTCCCTTCCTCTTGAACCGTTTCCCAAAGTCCGTTTAGTGTCCTTGGATGCCATGTTTCTAACGCTCATTTTAATAAACCGAAAGTACAAAAGTTCATTGAAGAAGCATCAGATGATTTGACAAGTATTTTATCAACTGGAATGCACTTTATTTCTGTTTCTGATTCTTTCTTTTCTAAATAAGTGTCAGTTGACTCAGATGTGTAACTAGAGGCTTGTCCGTATAAAACATAACCTTAAGAATATTCTTTCCATATAAAGATGAAATGTTTTCTTCAAAAATTGGTTCTAAATTATTCTGCTGATAGTAGAGTAAACTAATCTTGCATTTACTTGATATTTTATTTGATTTTTAATTTGTCATTGTAACAAAATCCTACTACTGTCATGAATCCCTTCGGAAACTTTTCTATACACTGACGAAGCCAACTTCGTACGGTCATTGAGCAATAGAAAATTTATCTTTTTTTTTATTAAAGTCATAAAATATACCCATGTCTTATCAAGTGTTACGACAATTATCCATTTTGCTGCAGCGCGATGTTTTTCATATGATTTTCTACAATTTGTTTTTCTTTAGAAAAATGTTTTGACAAAAGCGGATGAACTTTAGGGTTAAACAATTTTTTTAAACTTTAAATCTTTATGAATAATTTTACTTAAAGTGCCGGAAGACATTCCTGATTTCGATGCAAGAAATCTTTGAGTCGGCGTCTTTTAGGATCAGAGACTTCACTTTCTTGATAGTTGCCTGCATTCGAACAGTCTTAGCATAAGGTTTCAGGGTCATGTTTTCCTTTTTACTTTCATCTAGATGTTTTTTCTTTCAAAATTTAATGAATTATAAATATCTTTTCTGGAAATGCCATAACCAAAATTTTTAAACCACTTTATAATCTATCAAATTTAGAAGCCATTTTCCAAAATACATCTTATTTTACTTTCTAATGGTACATTCTTAGTAGACGGTCATTCTGATGTTACCAAAGTTTTATTTCAAAATGCAAAGGAAAAAATAAACTAGAAAATCGTTTTCGTGTAGTACGAAGTAGGTCACTATATGGAATCGTTTCCATATATAGTGACATTCTAATACATATAATATCTAGTACATATAAGTCTGAATTGAAAGGATTTAAATGCATCATTCTTTGATTTGAATACGATTCCATTTTATTTTCAAATCATCCGTAAATTAACATTAAGATAAACATGGAAGTTAAATTAAGAATTATTTTTCGTTCTTTAAGTAACCATAACATTTCATGATCTGTAAATTCCCTGCTGGAATTTAGTATTTGCTGTTTAAAGTGGCATAAAATGGCGGAAAGAATAGGTTTGTCGAATGTCGGAAAAGGATTCGTTGTGTTTGCTTGTGGGAGTAATATTTGCAATCGCATAATATGTAATCTTGATTTTCACGTGGTGACAAGCATGGTAAATTTGCTTAATCCCTTGATTTTATTTGCTTTGGCGACAGATTATACATTCAAATATTGAGTGGAACAGGGAAAATTGCATTTGAATCCTAGAGCACATATACATTAAAAACAGTTACTGACATATTCCCTGAGAATAAAAGTTTCTCTCATGCATTAAATTTCATTGAATATTTATCTACAGAGATAATTATTTAAGTAGCTTTTGTGTAAACTGATTTAATAATTAGTTGGAATGTTTATTAAAATATTTCAATCATTTATCGAAATTATTACTTTTTGAATGTTAGTAAGTTGTACGTTCTACGATGAGGCAAGATTCTGTTGAAACAAATATTATATGTATTTAAAAAGTTTTAAAATTGAAATTTTGTCACATTTTTTTATTCGACGCTAAAGTGAATGATTATTTTCAAAGCCATGACTTTGAAACGGCGTATAAATGGATAATTGTTTTGATATTTAGTGTCAGTTGCATTATAATATAAGTATAAAATTATTTTAATAGTATTATTAGAGAAGAAATTATTTAAATGTAATTCTTTATGCAAAAAAAAATGAAGAAAAATAAAATTTTCAAAACATTTTTTAGGAAAAACGCTTCTATAATAATATTTTGCCTACATATAACTAGGACCTCTCTAAAGGGGCCGAACGAAATTTTTGAAATACATAATTTAGAAACGGATTTATTTATATTTTAATATTTCATAGAGAAATTGTAACAAAAAGTATCGGTTATTTCAATTGATCGTGATTTTGATAATTTTTTTTTGTTGCAGATATATAAAATAATTGAAGTTGCAGATGCAATTAAAACAAACAAAATAAGATAAATAAAAAAAAGTTACGAAGAAATGAAATAGCAAAATTAAATAAGTTACACGAGTAAGACGAAAGTACATTACAAAATAAAACAATTACGTAACAAAAAAAAACCAATACAAAAAAACTTTTAAAAACAGAAAAATGTAAAATTTTCACCATAAAATCTATGAAGATACTTTTGTAACTTCATTGATTTTATTTGTGAACGAAGCCGTACTTGAAACAAGCTGAAAAAAATTAGGAGGCCAGTTGATTTTAAGATCACGCAGTTTTTAAGGCATTTTCTTTCTTTCTTAAATTGAACAAAACAGGAAAAGATGTTCTACAATTTGCTCACCTCCAACATTGCTCATAAAGTTTGGAAGGACACAGATTAAATCTGTTGAAGTACACTTTAAAACTACCATGGCCGGTAATTAATAGATTTTATAATTTGTAAGAACGTGATCACAAGTCAGTCTTTGTGAATTGGTCAATTGCGAACTTTAGATGATGTAGATTTTTCAAACACCGTATTCAAGACCCTATGTAGAAGTTCTAGCTATATATATTAATAATTACTCAGAATATACATAGAAAACAGTTTTATATGTATATTCTAATTCAACTGACAATAAATATTAAAAAAAGCATTCATTTATCCGTTTTTTTTCAAAATCACGGTTCCAAACCTAGTGACAAAATAACCCAATATTTAACTGGTCATGGCAACTTTAAAAGATACTTGAACAAATTTAATTTAGTTCCGTCGTCTTTCTGTGATTGCGATATTGGTGATGAGGAAAATGTAGAACATGTGCTCCTTCTGTGTGCCAAGTTTGAAAGAGAATGAAATATATCCTAAGACTGGCATTCAAGGGACTTAATGTAAATTAGCCTCCGAATCTTCCTCAACTGGTTTCCACCAGAAGTACTTTTAAAAAGTTCAGTGAGTTTGTTATGAGTAATTGAAATTCTTCCTAAGCTCAAGAGATTATTTTTTTTATTTTTAAAAAAAATGTCTTTCTTTATTTTTTGTATTTTTTTGTATTGTGTGATTAATACTTACTTCTGTAACCCCTGTGTGATACTTTGTGGTGCACGGGGATTTTATCATTGTTTTCAATAAAAAAAAAACGTAGTGAGTTACCCTAAGAAATGAAACGTACTTTAAAATGCTTCTTATCTATGCATACTGGGTGCATATATAATTTTCATATACCTATGAGTAACAAGAAAGACTTCCCAGGGCAGGAAGAAAATAGCTGAAATATATAATATGTTTTTACACTACGAATATTTTTGAAAATACCATGAATATAGTAAAGTGTAAAGTAATTTGAAAATACAATATCTTTAAAGAAATTTTCAAAAAGAATTTCAGAGTGTAAATTTTGTATTAACTTTATAATAAATGTATACAAAAGTTTGAAAATGAAAAACATTTTAAATGCTTTAAAGTATCCGGCTACCCTAAAATTGTGAATTTTCTACAAATTGACAATTTTTTATGATTTTATTTTATATGTCATCTTATTAGCTTTATAAAAATACCAAGTTTATTATTTTCCGTTCACTAGAACAAAAACTACAAGTGTTTTAGTAAAAGCAGATGCCATTAATTTAAGCAAGATGTCGTACCTTAAAACGCATTCTACTAGAAATGTGTTTTTTGAAAATGCTCAAACGGAGACAGTGATTGCTAAAAAAAGTTTTGAAAATAATTAACTGTGTGATATTTTTAGATTATTTTCTGTATAATAGTAGAAGTCTTTTAACACTAGATTGCCCAAGGAATACATTTTGGCTGATTTTTATTTTTAATTAGAAAAATAATTACGTATATAATGACCCCATTGCTTAGAATTTCTTAGAATATGTTTTTTTCCAAGTGTGGTAAATTTTTTTTATTGCTAATATTTACTAATAACTCGCTGTATGACAGTAAATAATATAAAAATTAATAAAAATTCATTTCAAACAAATTTTTTTACACATTATGTATTCCTTCACGGTGCAGTCATTTTGACCGAGTTTGGGAAACATAGGTATACATTAAATTTCAGTCTTTCTAGTGTTAACCTTCAGATTTATCAATCACTGATTTATTACATATAATCACTGTTTCTTTAAGCGATTTCACATAATAACCAAGATAAGCTGTTCTAGTTTTTGTAAAAATTTAAATATCTCTTATCCTGAAGGTCATTTCAAAAATGAATAACATAGCTACATATCAGGATTGAAGAATTGTTTATAAAAAATTGGTACAAAATGCGCCCGTTTATGTTATTTTTTTGTAAATTTTTGCCAATTTTTTCCCATTTTAGTATTAATAATTTCTTTTGTTTTCTTAATTTTAGCATATTTTTCTTAAAATGTATTAAATAAATCTAAAAACCACGAAAAATCCCCATATCTCTATTTTTTTTTTAAAAAAGTTGTCGCAAGTAGTGGGACACCACTACTGGTAGTACATATGAAATAAATTTTTAAAGGGGATTATTGAATAAATATATATAATAAAATAATCACACACACACTCTGCTTTCTTCTGTAAATTTCTTATCCAATTCTGTGTGGTATATTTAAGTAAGTATTATTCACAAAGGATATTACGAAACTTCAATGGTTGTGCGTGTCTTAAATTATTAAGGTGGTAAGAGCATTATTCTTATGCAAAGAAGCATTGCATTTTCTTGTTGAATAATTTATTCATGAAATAGAAGTGCATGCATTTGACGCCAATTAAAAATTTATAATTGATGTAGACAGCTTAAAGATTGTTAATTGTCTGTCAATATCAGTCTTCTACGTGAGTAATCTTCCTTTTCAGTAGCTCAAACCATTAAAGTTTAAAAAAAAAGATCTACGAAACTCTTTTTCTTTTGTCCCTATAACGCTCTTAATTTTGAACTTAGCATTAACAGCTCTCATATTTTAAAGGAAAAACCTCGACTTTATTTAATGATGCTTGAAATTTTAAAATAATATTAAAATGCGATAAGTTAAAATTCAATGTAAATATTCTATTTAATTAATATAACAACGGATACGTATACGAAAATTGCTAATGTGAATTTATGGTTTACTAAATCAAAACTATTAAGCTGTGAAATGCTTTGGTTTGAACAATGGCAAATTTTCTGACAAATGTTTATTAAGTAAGATAACTTACAATCTGAATATTAGAAAGTTATGGATATTCAATACTAAAATGAATGCATGGAAGAATTATTTTAGTTTGAAATAAGTTCTTAACTGTTATGAATAAGAGAGAGAATATATAAGCAAATAAATTAGCTCGTATACCCGTTCTTCGCACGAGGGATTTAAAAAATTAAACAATATAGATTGAAGTATAGAGAAGATTTTAATGAGTTAATTTTACGTTAATTGCGTAAAAAAAACAAGCTTTTTGCATATCCCAGCTGAAAAAAATATCATTTGTCAAATTTTAAGTCTGTAGATCTAATAGCTCATAAAATGTTTTTTTTAGTTATAACGCCCCGTAACTCTCTTGTGGGTCGATTTTTGAAAACATCTTCCTAAGCTGATCTCTGCTCATCAAAAGTAACACATTGTTCCAAATTTTGTATAATGAACGCTTAAAATAGTGTAAAAAATTTATGTCTAGATGCGATATATTAATACTACTTTCTGTTGTATTTATTTTATATTCGCAAGCAGCACCGTTCCTTACATTTTAATAGCTATTCAATGGAAACATAGCAAAACATTGGCGATGGAGCCAAGTTGGCATCATTTTTGGCGACTATGTTGGCAATTTGGTGATTGATTGAACGGTTCTGAGTTTTATATGATGTAGCGCCACCTAGTGGGGAGCTTCAACAAAGAGGATAGCACAAAAATCTTCTCCACAAATAAGTACATTTATTTGTCGGTTTGGCATAGCGATCAGTTGAACGGTGTTGGAATGTGAAGCTAGGTCATATATACAAACATCCATTTATATATAGAACTTTGATTACATTGGAAAAATATTTATTTCTTAAATGAAATTAATGGTAATGTTACATTATTATGATATTTTTGACTATTCATTATTTTTTCTGTTTGCATGAAATGTATTAAATTACAGTCTATTAATATTAATTTTTTTTCATTTTTATCAATTTTGCAATACTGATGCTCTACTATATTATCTGTTTGAAATAATAATTTAAATTTAATAGTTTTTATGCATTATAAAATTGTTCTGGCGTATATAGTCTCTACTGTAGATCATTGTGATGCAAAATGATTAGAAAAAAATTAGTGTTCAAAGAACGTGTACAATAATACACTCCCTCTAATTGAAATCTCAACAAATAATTCAAGTAACGTTATGCAAATTTCAGCAACAATAGTGGTGAGGTAAATATACATATGTTTAAAAAACAGACAAATGAAATCATTATAAACCGCTTTATTCAATATCTAATATGCCCAACTCGGGCAGCTGTATAGGCCCCATTCCGGGGAGGCATTCTGTCAATTAATACATTGATGGTTTTTGAAGTAACCGTTGCCAAGCCACATCCAGTGCTGTGTTCAGATCACCCACGGTTTGTGTTTGTGGTCTTCGGTTCATGTCACGTCCAATGAGATCCTCACAGGTGTTTGATGGGATTCAGATCTGGAGAATTTGCCAATCAGGAAAAGATATCGAATCCAGTCAGGAGTGTAGCTACCGCCGTATCAGACGTGTCAATGATACTGGGCCCCCAAGCTACAGGGGCCCCAATTTGTGTAGCTACAATTCTACTAACAGGGCTCCCATATCTAAAAAAGGGCCCCGAAAGAATTTTGAAAAGGGCTCCGTCGGAGCTAGTTGCGCCAGTGAATCTAGTCAGGCTGTTAAAAGTTCGCCGTGGGACTTGCGGCCTGGCTTGTCTTGCCGGAATACCATATTGGGTACGCCCTGCAACAATTGACTCCACAACTTGCGAGACGCAGGGGTCCGCTGTCAAATGAGTGCCAGTGTGTAACAGATGCGTCCTGTGATTAAACAGTATCCCCCAAACCAGCCTACCAGTTGTAGGGCCGGTTTGAAGCTCGGTGAAATGGGTTGGTTCCTCGCATTCTCTGGGTCACCGCAATACTCTTTGACCGCCATCATTCCTCCGCAGACAGAAATGAGATTTATCCGTGAACAATACCTGATTCGATTCAATGGTCCAGGTACGATGACGATGACACCACGCTAGGCGTCTAGCCCTGTGTTGAGTGATCAACGGTATTCCTGTTGCTGGTACCCGTGCACGTAACTGTACTTCACGCAATCTGTTGTGTATGGTTTGGGGGAGAGGACCGATCTACTTGCTCCTGGTTTCGGATTTCATGTGCCATGGAGAAAGGGTCTCGAATAGTCAACTGATGAATACGCCAGTATGTGCGCTCTGATGCGCACCTATGTACAGCACTTCCTCTTCGGCGTGCGCACAGACCTTCTTGAATCCATCGTGGCACATCGTTTGATGGCTATTCGCATTGTGTCCAACACGAATTGCTGTTGTGCGCAGCAACAAACCCAGTTCGAGGATTTCAATAATACGGTCACGTTCCCCGGTCGTTAACATTATATTGCACTCACGGACGTCTCGGAAGCATTTTATAAATTTTTTCGAAAGTCGCCAATGCTATGCTAAACCTCAGATGCTGTTCATGAGAAGATAAAGTTACTTTCCCTTATCTCCTTTTGCAGCCCAGATTCGTGCGCAAATTTAATCATTTGCATATCATGATGCAATATCACTTTTGAGGAGTGTATGTCAATATGAATATAATCATAATTATTTGAAAAAAATTTGGGAACCAATTTCTTTTTTCAAATCTTTCCTCGTAAGATTTATTTAATATGTCAAATAAAAAGTTAATTTAATTTGTATTATGTAATTTTTTTGGGGGAGCACATTTTTTTACTCAAATGTTTTTTCTTGTTTCATTTTTAACTCTAAGTCTTTTATGTAATTTTTCAAATCCATCACTCGTCTAAAAAAATTGCGGATATAAAATATTTTCTTTTTATATTACAAATTAAAGTAATGGAAGATTTAGAACGCGAATGTTCTTTTTTTTTGTAAAATTTTCTTTCTCTCTCTTTGTTTGTTTGTGTGTTTTCTAAATAATAGTAAACTTAAAAGGAAAAAGCTTAGTCATTTAACGTCTAAAATAGATTCACTAATAAATAAAATAAAATTTCTTAACCCAAACCATTCTATTTCATTCGATGTTTTCTCTCATTAATCTTCTAAAATACATGGAAGTATAAAAAAGTTCCACAGCGGGATTCTTAAATTTCACATTTTAGGTTAAAAGCATTTTAAGAAGCTTATGTACCTAAGCCTTATTTGAAATTCTTCTATTTTTTACAAGAAAAGGCGGTAAAAAACTGAAACCGCGTAAGTCAAAGGGGCAAAAATGTCTGCGTGCTTTCGTACAATAAAAATTTCATTTCTTTTGTACAATACAGAATAGAGATTTTTCGGCAGCTCGAAAAATGTCGTCTTTATTTTATTTTTATGCTTTTTTTTGTAATATTTCTAAGAGAGAAAACACGTAATGCTGCCCTTCTTTTTGCTTGGGGCAACACAAAAACGAATGTTAAAAGAGAGAAATGGAAAATATAAACAAACGATTGATGTCACTTTTTTTGAGAGTGTTTTTATATAAAAGAACTTTACACCTCTTTTAGAAATATCTTTGAAACCGGTCTACTTTCATGGTTTACAGTCGGTATTTTGTGCGTTCGTGATTTTTGTGGCTTAAAGATTTTAGAATATTTTTCTTGCTTTGAGGAAACTTTAACTTAGAACAAATACATATGTAGTTTTCATATTTTATCTTAAGAAATACTAGTATGATATGTTTGCAGATTAAAATATATCCTTCTTTCTTGAACGGTGTATAATTTTCCTTATTAGTTTAAACTTTAAAGGAGCCAGAAATCTTTGCATGTTACATCAGATCAAAAATGTTTTATATGTTGTATGTGTAGAAATTACAAGTTTTAACATAGTTTGCTTAATTTAAAAAGAATTTAAGAATAGAAAAAAATAAATATAAATAAACAGAAAGTTCAACTTTAAAACAGACATTTTGAGTCCTTTCACATTTTTCAAATGAAGTCTAATTTTGATTACCTTTATTTCAGACACAAATGTTCATAACATAAAGCCATTTGAATAATAATTACTTACTATCCTCTTGAAATGTTACATTTAATTTAGATATGAAGAGCATAAAGTTTAATTGGAAATCTGTAGGCGGAATAAAAGACAAAGTGAGAAAACTAATTTACAGGATGTGTTAGAGAGGCGCACACAATTTGAACGTCATTTGATTAAGGAAATTCACAGGGAGTCACCAGATTCATTTGGAAGTCACCAACACTTTCCGGCATAGATTAGAATTTCTTATTGTTTAGTTCCTGACAGGTGAAATTAACTCTATTTTCCAGCTCATTGACATGATAATTGAACGGAGAAAAGTTCTTCGGAATACAATTAAGTAATTAAGCAGCTAAACGATCGAGGCCAAACTTTATCACAGGAGGTGAATCCAAGCCAGAATTACCTGAATTTTTCTGCTTTTCTGGATAGGAGTAACATTAAGAAAAGATCTTGCGAAAATCTGAAGGTTTTATTGTTGTTTCTGTCCTTGATGATCTTATTTTTATATTTACGAATAACTCTTCTTTTTGAAAAGTATGTTCTATGTCTCTACGGCGATTGTCAAACATCTTATGTAGTGAAATATAATCATCTTTATGAAAATCATATTAACATAATTCGTGGCAAATTTTGAAAATTCTTGTTCCTGTATATTCACAAAAAGAAGCTTTTTAAATAATAGATATTTCTTATTAAAACTGTGAACTTGTATCTAGATCAGAACTTCATGAGCCACTAAATGTATAAATTTTATATTTGGTGGACCACCAATATGATTGACTGCTATATAACGAACTACTGTAACTATTTATTTACTTATTTATGTCTCTGTTGTTTACATTTCCATATCAGCGAAAAGGAATTTCACAAAAAGCAAGAACAAACTAGCAACGAAAAGCGATATCAACAAACAAGAGTTACGCCACCATTTTACCATGGTTGAGAATTCCCGCTTTTAAATGTCGATAGAAGCCGCCCATCCGGTATAGTGGTCAGTGAAGCTGACTGCGGTGCCGCAGCGACTGGGTTCGAATCCCGGAGAAGGCATGGATGTTTGTGTTGTAATCCTTTCTTCTGTCTGTGTTGTTTACCCCCGTGTTATACGTTCGGTGGTGCACGGAGTTTATAAATGTTAAAAAAAAATGTCGATAGAAACACTTACAAAAACAGTTTAAAAATAGTTAATTTCAAAAGGAATTTCATTAAACCATGCTCCATAATACATTTTGCTATTTTTTAAAGCAAAACTTCATAAAAAATGAAAATATTCCAATTTTTTCGAAGACCATCATAAACTTTTCAAGCACCACCAAGTGTTTAAACCAACTCATCTGGTAATAAGTATTTCCTTGTGTTTTTTATCTCAGCATTTTTGAATGCTTTCTTTTGTTGCACAATATTTTTTCACATTAACAATGAATTTAGAACATCTATCTATTGTCTTTGTATTCATTAGAATTTCACTCAGTATTATAATCAGAAAAGAAAATCGCAAAATTGATTCTAATCCTTAAAAACGTCCTAAATCTGCTATGTTTATATTCTACTGCATCCATCGTTAACATACGAGTGTATATATATATCTAAAAGTGAATATATATATTCTATTAGGGTGTATCATAAAGTTTTAATTATTACTAAGGTAATCGAGATAGAAACTTAACTTTTGTTTGATATTCTGACGACTTCTCCTCTACTTTCCACCGAAGATTACAATCTTCCAGCGTTTCTTGTCATTTCTTTTCCGTCGTCGTACAACTATGCAGATTGCATCAAAAGCCATTTTGTACTTTTTGAATGACGTTATTTGCTCTGTCCAATCCCCAACACCACAATAGGTTTTTGAGTTTTGGGAATATGAAAAAGTTACTGGTGGGGGGGGGGCAAGTTGGCAAGAATAAAGTGGGTGTGGCAAAATTACAAAGCCACGTCGCTTTTCCCCCGTAATCTCACCTTGAAATGAAAGAACAAGTGCTTTGTTGACAAGAAGACGTACACGTTTCGTAAACAGTCATGTAATTAATTTAATGACGAGGAGTAATAAGAAGTAGAGATGGTATGAGGTATCTCTTAAGCAATTTAATTTAAGTTCCAAAAAAGAGGAAAACTTCTCTGAAGATTTCTGCTCCTTAATCTTTTTTTGAGATTGGGATAAGTCATAATACCCTCTCTCATGCTCATTTCTTTGGTCTGTGGATCCTATTGAGGAATCCAAAGTCCATTTTATAGTTATCCGGTGTTCTAATCGTATTGCACCAAGACAGTGAGACAATTTAACGCATGGACCCCCTTTTAAAGTCAAAACTTACGCAAAGACCTCCAAGTGAAAAAGTTACATAAATGCATAGTATAGAAATTGCAAATTTTTAAAAAACTTTTTGTTCACGAATTATTTATTGAAATTATAACTTTTGTTTAAAATAAAATTTTAAGAAAATCAGTGGCTTGCATGATTTTGATGAGTTGTTATGAGTGTATTTATGTGTCCATTCCAATGTTTGTGAGTGCAACCGCAAATCCCCACAAGCACTAGTTTTTAGTCAGGTGTTTTTTATGAGGTTCTTTACAGCATTGAATCCAAGTTCTACCAAATTGGAAGACGGGATAGTGTTTAACAAGTTCTGTAATATAACCCACAATGCGGGATATAAAATTGCAATCTGGTTTTGTAACCAGAATTTGGAGTATCCTAGTTCAAACATTGATTTAAGTCCCTCATTTGTAGATATTTCAATAACATGCTTCTGTATTAGTATGGATTCAGATGTGTTTGAGATCTGAGTTACTCCCCGCGCAAAAGGGCTCAATACCCAGTTGGGAATATCCAAGTGATTTATTGTTATTTACTTAAACTTCCATAAAAATAGATACATGCTGTAAAATTTTCTAGGCACATGCACACATTTTGTCACGTTATAATTAATGAACTCTTGGTCCTATGACACTCTCATTCACTGACTGGAAGCTTACTGAATCAGAGATTGATCGTGCACTCGAATGAGGGCACTCTGAACAATACTTGCAGCACCACGCCCAAACGACGGTTAGTTTTCGAATTGCCCTCGTATATATAATACCAAAATTATGAGGAAAATTAAATGTTAAAAGCCATACTACAAGTGATGAACATTGTATTTGCATTATACTACATTCAGACCATTTAGGTTATTAATTTATACCTATTGATCTAGATCAGGGATCGGCAACCTTGTAAACTGGTGTGCCAAACCAGTAAACCAGTATGATTCGGTGTTCCACGCAGTAAGAAATATTTGAAACAATTGTCCATTGCAATGCTTACAGAATTAGGGAATAGAGATAAAAAATATAGATTTTTAAAGTTTTTATTATATATGAATTATGCATCATTTAAAAAGATATTTATTAACATAAAATATAGCTATTCTTCCAACATAAATAAAAATTTAAAATTACACATATATTATGTATCTTTTAAGAATATTTTTTAAAATAAGAAATAAATATAAAGTATAAGTATTCCTGCAACATAGTGAAGTAAAAAATTAAAATTTTAATGTGAATCTTGTCCCTGCAAAGCTCTACTTTATACTGAAATATCAGGAGTATTGCAATTACGAGTAGTTTGATATCAAATGATATATAAAACTACACGTAAGCAAATTAAGCAGGATCTTTTTTTGGCAAAGTACAAAGAATATAAAATAAGAAATAGTCTGTACGCGTGAGGCATAGAGAGGAGTGAGTGACAGAATATTAACGCCGCACTATTTTCGCTACTCGAGGGCTTTTTGGTGACTGACCTCGTCATTTTGAACCATGGTCAAGTGACGACGACGACACTATACTTACGTAACTAATATGCGCGTAATCTTCCATACTGATTCTAAGTTTGCAAGTTTCGACAAAACATAATGATTATTTTTATTTAAAGGAGGAACCGGAATATATATTTCTAAAGAAATATATAAAAGAAATTTTTTACAAAAGTGTCTGTTTTATGATACTCTTTTGCTCATACAAATCACACACCACTTGCTTAAACCAACACACTTCAGTTTAGATTTGAAATTCTATAAATCTTTTTGAAAAATATTTCATGACATTTTTACGAAGTATCATTTATCATTATTTGAATTTGAAATTTTCTTGTACGAAAAAATCTGATGTGAAAAATGATCAGTATTTGCCATAAACATATCGCTGAATATTTTCGAATTGCTTTTAAAAAATGTTAATCAAACATTTTTTAATAAATTTATTATTTATACAATATGTTCATTGAAGTGATATATGATATTATCTTGACAATTCCTTACTGGAAACAAGCAAATAAAATGTTAACGTAATGAAAATAGAAGAGCAAAGGTCAACAAGTTCTACAGTCAAGCACAATAAAAAAATTTGAATGAGCATATTCAGAGAAATTTATAAGTTTTATGAATTTCAAGAAATTATGCAAACATTGAAATTGTTAAGTAATGATTTTTTAGAATGTGATATGTGTACACAGATTACATGTTTAAGTTATTAAATATTTTATCGCATAGCAATATTTTAATAGTTGATTTACTTAACTTTATTTTAATAGTAAATTTTTTTACAGTTTTTTTAATTATTTATTTTATACATATTTTATAGTTTATTTTTATTTTAATAATTGATTCAACTCTGACCAAATATTTACATATAATTTTTAATACAAATAAAGAAATACAAATAAAGGTATAAAGATTTAGATATAAATATTTGTTTTACATATTTTTTAACTATATTATCCAAATATTTGGAAAAATAATCAATTGGAATTATTCTTCCATAATCTTTTGAAGTATTCAGAAATAGGATTTTCTTACCAAATATCATAGTACTAAGTACAAAAAAAGGGGCAAATAGAATTAGGGTAAAATCTGGACTTTATTTTTACGATTGTTCGAAACGTAATAGGAAGTTAACAGGAGTTAATTAAAAGGAGATAAGAAAACTTATATTGTGTAATAAGATGTAATCCACTTAGTTTCAGCCCAATTTCAATGATTTTTCGCTAAATGTCGGTAAGTATATAATTGAATTTAATTTGCTAATACAAAGAAAGCAGTTTTTCGTTTTATATCATATGCTCTTATGTTTAGTTGTAAATAAGTTAAAAAATGATTTTTATTTTAAAAATTCCACCAGATTTCAAACTGTCACACTGGTCGGTTAAAAATTAATTTTTATAAAAAAATTCAGCTGGAATAGTGATTTTCCCAATAGACCTTTAACAGCTAGAGATTCTGATTACTTACACGTGCATTATAAGAAAGTTGAATTACCGAATACTCTCACACACTCAAAGAGTGTATCATTTCTTTTCTGTTAATACGGGATTCACTCAAACAATCCGATGTAAACTAACATTACTGTTTGCTTAAGGTGTTGGTTGCATTAAAAGTGTAAACCATTATTCTATTAGAACATGGGGACTCAACCTCTTTTTCTGCCGAGCTGCATACATATGTTAACTATTTAACGTGGGCCGCAACATAAGGATTAATGAAGGGGTAGGGAGAGAAATGTTTTAAGGCCAAGTTAACATAGAAAATTTAAAATGTGGAAATTGATCAAAATATAAAAACTTCAAATTTGCTTTTTTAAATTATTTTTACATTATTTTTTGTTTTTTTTTTTTGTGACTGAGTTTTTTTAAAAAATTGGAAGCATTTAAGAATCACTCTTTCACAATTTCTGCATCAGTAAACAGTTTCATGAGATTACCAATGATATAACAAATTTCATAGGGTGCCTTTGTTATCGCTGTGACATTACCACTGACAAAACCCTTTCTTACTGTTGTTGAAATGACCCAAGAAAGCATATTTAACATCTCTTGAAAGAGATCTTCGAGGAAAAATGTCATTGAAAGATTCCTGTTTATTAGTATCGTTTAAATACACTTTCGTGACATATCAAACAATTACTGAACCATGCTTTTTTTTGCTACAAAATAGTCAACTTCCCAATCGTCTTGAAACAATCTATTTTCTTCGAATATTTATTGCTTGAAAGATACTTAAAAATTAGTGCCACTCGGATAAAATGGTCGCTACTCCACTGTTGTTTTTTTCACAAATTAGAAAAAAAAATATCAATTCGCATCTATACGACATGGACAGCAAAAAGCAAAATTGATATATTTGATTTTTTAACAAAGAATTTCCTGCCAAATTTTCATAAATAAATGAAATTTTCATAGCAATGGGCCTTGACCGGGACACTTAAAAAGGCCCGGTTGCTTGCAGGTTGAGTATCGCTATATTAGAAGTTTGAAATTTTTATTAGTTTTAATGGATTATGGTATTTATAATTGTTGAATTTAAGGCATGAAGAGAGGTTATGAGTTTTAATTATGTGTTAACAATTTAATTTAACAGCATTCATCTTGTAAGTTGAATTTCATTTCCTGTTTCAAAAATAAGTGCGAGATCACTGTCTATATCAAAATGAATCAAACTAAAGAGAAAATTTGTAAAACTAGTAAGTTTCGCTAGATTTAAAAATTAGGTTGTTTTAAATATTACTTATGATGTTGAATTTTTAAACTAAAATTTATTTAAAAAATAATAATTTATTTAATTAGAACGAATAATTTTGTTCTTTGTCTTAATTGTAGATCTGAAATGTGGAATAAATAATATAGAATCAAGTTCTAAATTCATTTGTAGCTAGACTAAACGTAAATTAGATATGACGCAGGTGACAGCGCACGGCGCTTTTACCCAGTAGGATGGGCGAAAAAGTTCAGTCCATAATAGGAGAAATAAATCAAGAGGCCCCCGGCGTGGGGGGCGGAGCAAGTGATCCCAAGCGAGGCGGCACGCAAGAGCGGAACGGCCGGCGGGGGAGAAGGGGGACGCGCAGGGAAGGAAGGACGGTGGATTGCGTCTGCAATCAACAGGAGGAGCGGTCAGGCAACTGGTCTCCCTCTACCACTTGTCAGATGCAGTTCGAAGCTGTTTATGTTGTTCAAGAGTGTGAATGAGTTATTTGTTGTGTTAGGGTGGGCGGAGTGATTCATCTAACTTTGTGCTTGAGTAGGCTCCCTTCACACCAAACGATTCCGAGTCTGTCGTGATCACTCCGATTCACAGCGATTCTGAATGAACCGAGATTCGCCTTCACACCGCCAGCCATTCTTCCTTCACGTGGCCGATCATTCTTCCATCAGTTGCTGTCGAACATGAATGCTGTTTTGATAAACGCTGTAATTTTTCGCAGGAGGCAACGGCGCAAGCAAAGGAAAAATAGGTTATGGATCCACGAGATCAATAGAAAAAGGCCAGAATTTGGTATTTTTCATCATCTAGATCCAGACCTTAGAAATATGATAGAAAATTCTACAGTTTTTTCAGAATGAGTGAGAAATTGTTTTCCATTCTGTTGGATCTGGTGGGACAAGAAAAAAATTAGCAAAAGTTGACTGCATATTGATTTACATAAAATTTTAATAATGGTTTTGTGCTTCAGAACATTCATTTTTATTTTACATTAAAAATACATAAAATGATACTTAAGGTATGTGACTACCTTCGGAGCACTTTTTTTGAAATATGTAAAATTTCACTTATGTAAACATATTTTTATTTGTAATGGGACATAAAAGTAAGAATTCAAACACAGTTTTTACAAAGTTATAAATATTTTTGGAAATATAGGGAATTTTGAGTGAAATTTTAGTGAAAAATTGCAATTACGGTAAGGATTGTGTTGAAAATTCTGATACATATATTCTAATAATATTTATACAGTACATAAATAACATCATTTTCTGTGATTATAACTATTAATTTTATAATACTTCTGTAAAGTTTTTAAAATATGTCAATTTTTATGCAAAAACTCATTTTTTACAAAAAACTAATGTTATTTTCTCACAAAAAGTGCAATAAAATAAATAAATATATACACAGGTATTAGATTATAGTCTAGACTACAGATAAAACTAAATTAAAGATTCTCTGAAAATTTCAAGTCAATATCTTAAAAAGAAATCTTGTAGTCAACCGTACCGTGAAGAAAAAAATTGAAAAACATAGTTTCTCAGAAAATGCATTTAAAGATTTTAATGCTATGTGAAAAATTTTCTACTGATTGTACATTTTTTAAACCCACCATATTTATAGCTCAAGCTCTTTTAAATTTCATGTAAAACTTATTTGGAAATTTTTTTTAACCTTTTGCTGTTTTCCTGAGAATTTTATACACTATAACAATTGTCGTTTTTAGCGAAATTTTGGTGAAAAATTGCAGTTACGACAAATCTTTTACACAAAATTCTAATAAGTGTATTCATATAACATTTATACAGCACATAAATAACATCTTTATCTGTGTTAGGTATCAAAAGATTTGTAGTACTTGTAAAAGTTTTTTAAATACGCCAAATTGTATGCAAAAACTCATTTTTAAAAAAAATTAATGCTTTTTTTCATAAAAAAGCAATTAAATATTTATATATATATATATATAATATACAGACATTAGATTTTTATTCATAACACAGATAGAACTACACAAAACATGTTCTGAAAATTTCAATTTACTATCTTAAAAATATTTTGTATTGTGAACTTTATCGTGAAGAAAAATATTGAAAAAGTTTCTCGTAAAACACATTAAAAATTTTTTTAACACAAAATAAATACTTATCTACTTACAAAACATTTTCAAAACTCTCCATATTTATAGGTTAAGCCTTCTTTAGCTTCATTTTTAGCTAATTTTGACTTTTTTTTTGGCTTTTTGCTGTTTTCTGGAGAGTTTTGTTGAGGGTAATGACTGGCGTTTTGATTTTTGAATACGTTCTGTGTCGATTCCCATGTAGTTTTTAAGTATCATTGGATCAATTACCATACTTAAATAATTAAATACATGCAGCAGTCCTAAATAACCTGAATTATATAATAGGACAGCAATGTGTGAACCCAAAAACAAAGTTTTCTTGTGAACAAAAATTTATTTTGGTAAAATAGACACCATAATACATTATTAAAACTTTCATTATTATTTTTGGGTCATGCCATGGAGGCATTTTTTTTAACAAATCTTTATCACAGAGTGCTAAGTAAGTGGGCTTTATCACTTTAATAATTGAATTTGAAAGGCCTGTTGTTTTGTCTATGTGTACTTTTTCATCGCATAATGCTCGTTTATACTTGCACCAGCTGTCTTTCCCTGTAGGACATTGCCCATGCATGGGATTTTGATTGCTAGAGCAGCAGTGAAAGAAAACAGCTATTACAGCAGATTGCATTTTTTCGAGACATCCAACATTGCTACGGATGGCAATCCCGTAATAGTTCTGCAGTTTATCGATAAATTTATCAGTTAGTTTGCCCTTTCCACCAATTCCTTTGGTGTTCTTTTTTAGTTTCCTTAGACGTGAATCTACTCTTTTTTGTATATGACCTATACATTCGAGTTTTGAGACACTGTTTTCCCCATATATATTCTTTACTTGTAAAAAGCCCTTGGAATCCCCATCACCATAGTACTCGGTGCCTCAGTGCAAGTCTCGTTTTGTCAATGATCTTTCAAAAATTCTGAAAGCTCCAACAGCTTCCATATTTCCTGAGGATCCTTTATAGTTTGAGCATTCATGCGCAGATTTCACTTTCATTTCACACATTTTGCAATACTGAGTCATTACTTCCAAATCTAAAATTTTCCCAGTATCAATGGAAATAGCTTAGACGCAACCAGTAAGCGACATATGGCCTCTCCGCTGCCATGTGCCATCTACTGAAACACTACAATTTGTACTTTTTTTAAAATTTCGCACTTCTGTTGATGCAGCTTTCATATTTTCTTCAGAACAAAACTGTACTGCTTTCAGCAGTTTGAGTTCATGAGCTCTGTAGGTGTTTTTAGAAATGCAGGGCAAATTTAAAGTACATAGCAACTTCTTACCAGCTGTGATATCCCCTGCCAATCAATCTCAATCCAAATATCAATAAAGTATTGAGAGTGAATTTTTTTATTTTCTTTACGGGTAGAATTAAAGCCAGTCATGAATCCACAACTGCAAGACACACACAAGTTAGAGCAAAGTCCTTCCCTGGAATCTTCTGTTAGTTTCAATCCAGTTGCATAGCATTCCGGACAACACAGGATTGAAATAATTCCCAATAAAGCTTGGAAATCAATAATTCGATTTTTTGTAGAAACATGAAATATAGGTTCAGGCACATCAAAACTGTCACATTAGTGCTCAATTTTGCTTCACTTGCAGACGACGCCTTGTTACTGTTTGGTGCTGACTTGGTAAATCTGTTTCCATAAAACCTTCTCTTTCTAGTCACTTTTGATCTAGTTTTCGGCATTTTGAAATTATTCACAATGAAATAAAACGTTAAAATTAAATAAATAAATGAATAAATTGTAAAAATATCAAAAATAGTTAGTAATAAAGAAGAATGCTTTCGAATGAACAATGTAAACAAAGTATAGACGTTAATAGTATTGCCATTCAATAAAACAAGCTTGAATTAAAAAAAAACAGTTGCCAGATGGAAAAAAAATATTATTAATAAGTAATGGATACCTTGATCTGTATTCACAATAAGTAATGAATGTTTATCTTGCTTAAAAGTCACGAAAAAGGAGTTCAAACTATTTGTTTACATTTTATGTCTCTTTAAATACCCATTTCCGGTTTTGAAAATTCCATTTCCGGTTTACTAATTAAGCTATAACATTGCTTCTAAATATCGTAGGAACTAAAATAAAGTATTTTTGGAATCTTAAATATATCGGCTATAATATAAAAACATAAAAAAAATTTCGAAAAATTCACCAAACACACGATTTTAGGGTAGTCACATACCTTAAGATAAAAAACATGCAATGCTCTTTTGACTTTAAATTTTAGAATTGTAGTTTTTTTACATATTTTAATACATGTTTACAGCAAAAAAGTTATGAAAATATGCAAGGAATAAAATAAGTTGTTTCACAATACAATTAAATGTTTAAAAAATAATTAATTTGGAAATATTTAAGGCTATTTTAGCTTGGAAGACTTAAAACTGTAATTTGAAATTTTTCACATTTTAATATGTACCTACAGCTGAAAAAAACATCAAAATATTTAAAAATTTTTATCTAATTTTGTAAAATAATGCATGTAATTTCGTACAAATTTTCGTGATATTGTTTTGATAGTTTTAAAGTATAGCCAAAAGATACCAAAACACATTTTTCGAATATGAACTGTTTTCAGAAAAACGTGGGATTATTTTCGTAGTTGGCATGGGTATATTTTTAGACATATCTACAAAAACAATAGATTTTTTCACGAAGTTTTGT